>JBBDGP010005132.1:0-111888 GCA_037952835.1 Lithobates septentrionalis
GCAGTTGCAGTCAGGTGGGGTGGAGAGGGGGGTAGTTGCAGTCAGGTGGGGTGGAGAGGGGGGTAGTTGCAGTCAGGTGGGGGTGGAGAGGGGGGCAGTTGCAGTCAGGTGGGGTGGAGAGGGGGTAGTTGCAGTCAGGTGGGGTGGAGAGGGGGGGCAGTTGCAGTCCAGGTGGGGTGGAGAGGGGGCAGTTGCAGTCAGGTGGGGTGGAGAGGGGGGCAGTTGCAGTCAGGTGGGGTGGAGAGGGGGGCAGTTGCAGTCAGGTGGGGTGGGAGAGGGGGGTAGTTGCAGTCAGGTGGGGTGGAGAGGGGGTAGTTGCAGTCAGGTGGGGTGGAGAGGGGGCAGTTGCAGTCAGGTGGGGTGGAGAGGGGGGTAGTTGCAGTCAGGTGGGGTGGAGAGGGGGTAGTTGCAGTCAGGTGGGGGTGGAGAGGGGGTAGTTGCAGTCAGGTGGGGTGGAGAGGGGGGCAGTTGCAGTCAGGTGGGGTGGAAAGGGGGCAGTTGCAGTCAGGTGGGGTGGAGAGGGGGTAGTTGCAGTCAGGTGGGGTGGAGAGGGGGGTAGTTGCAGTCAGGTGGGGTGGAGAGGGGGTAGTTGCAGTCAGGTGGGGTGGAGAGGGGGGCAGTTGCAGTCAGGTGGGGTGGAGAGGGGGGCAGTTGCAGTCAGGTGGGGTGGAGAGGGGGGTAGTTGCAGTCAGGTGGGGTGGAGAGGGGGTAGTTGCAGTCAGGTGGGGTGGAGAGGGGGTAGTTGCAGTCAGGTGGGGTGGAGAGGGGGGTAGTTGCAGTCAGGTGGGGTGGAGAGGGGGGGTAGTTGCAGTCAGGTGGGGTGGAGAGGGGGTAGTTGCAGTCAGGTGGGTGGAGAGGGGGTAGTTGCAGTCAGGTGGGGTGGAGAGGGGGGCAGTTGCAGTCAGGTGGGGTGGAGAGGGGGGTAGTTGCAGTCAGGTGGGGTGGAGAGGGGGCAGTTGCAGTCAGGTGGGGTGGAGAGGGGGGCAGTTGCAGTCAGGTGGGGTGGAGAGGGGGTAGTTGCAGTCAGGTGGGGTGGAGAGGGGGTAGTTGCAGTCAGGTGGGGTGGAGAGGGGGGTAGTTGCAGTCAGGTGGGGTGGAGAGGGGGGGCAGTTGCAGTCAGGTGGGGTGGAGAGGGGGTAGTTGCAGTCAGGTGGGGTGGAGAGGGGGTAGTTGCAGTCAGGTGGGGTGGAGAGGGGGTAGTTGCAGTCAGGTGGGGTGGAGAGGGGGGCAGTTGCAGTCAGGTGGGGTGGAGAGGGGGGCAGTTGCAGTCAGGTGGGGTGGAGAGGGGGTAGTTGCAGTCAGGTGGGGTGGAGAGGGGGGTAGTTGCAGTCAGGTGGGGTGGAGAGGGGGGCAGTTGCAGTCAGGTGGGGTGGAGAGGGGGGCAGTTGCAGTCAGGTGGGGTGGAGAGGGGGGCAGTTGCAGTCAGGTGGGGTGGAGAGGGGGGCAGTTGCAGTCAGGTGGGGTGGAGAGGGGGTAGTTGCAGTCAGGTGGGGTGGAGAGGGGGGCAGTTGCAGTCAGGTGGGGTGGAGAGGGGGTAGTTGCAGTCAGGTGGGGTGGAGAGGGGGGCAGTTGCAGTCAGGTGGGGTGGAGAGGGGGGCAGTTGCAGTCAGGTGGGGTGGAGAGGGGGCAGTTGCAGTCAGGTGGGAGTTGAGAGGGGGGCAGTTGCAGTCAGGTGGGGTGGAGAGGGGGGCAGTTGCAGTCAGGTGGGGTGGAGAGGGGGGTAGTTGCAGTCAGGTGGGGTGGAGAGGGGGGTAGTTGCAGTCAGGTGGGGTGGAGAGGGGGTAGTTGCAGTCAGGTGGGGTGGAGAGGGGGGCAGTTGCAGTCAGGTGGGGTGGAGAGGGGGGCAGTTGCAGTCAGGTGGGGGAGAGGGGGGTAGTTGCAGTCAGGTGGGGTGGAGAGGGGGTTGCAGTCAGGTGGGGTGGAGAGGGGGGCAGTTGCAGTCAGGTGGGGTGGAGAGGGGGGCAGTTGCAGTCAGGTGGGGTGGAGAGGGGGGCAGTTGCAGTCAGGTGGGGTGGGAGGGGGCAGTTGCAGTCTTGCAGTCAGGTGGGGTGGAAGTTCGGGGGTGAGTTGCAGTCAGGTGGGGTGGAGAGGGGGGTAGTTGCAGTCAGGTGGGGTGGAGAGGGGGGCAGTTGCAGTCAGGTGGGGTGGAGAGGGGGGCAGTTGCAGTCAGGTGGGGTGGAGAGGGGGGCAGTTGCAGTCAGGTGGGGTGGAGAGGGGGGCAGTTGCAGTCAGGTGGGGTGGAGAGGGGGGCAGTTGCAGTCAGGTGGGGTGGAGAGGGGGGCAGTTGCAGTCAGGTGGGGTGGAGAGGGGGTAGTTGCAGTCAGGTGGGGTGGAGAGGGGGTAGTTGCAGTCAGGTGGGGTGGAGAGGGGGTAGTTGCAGTCAGGTGGGGTGGAGAGGGGGGTAGTTGCAGTCAGGTGGGGTGGAGAGGGGGGCAGTTGCAGTCAGGTGGGGTGGAGAGGGGGGCAGTTGCAGTCAGGTGGGGTGGAGAGGGGGTAGTTGCAGTCAGGTGGGGTGGAGAGGGGGGCAGTTGCAGTCAGGTGGGGTGGAGAGGGGGGCAGTTGCAGTCAGGTGGGGTGGAGAGGGGGCAGTTGCAGTCAGGTGGGGTGGAGAGGGGGGTAGTTGCAGTCAGGTGGGGTGGAGAGGGGGGCAGTTGCAGTCAGGTGGGGTGGAGAGGGGGGCAGTTGCAGTCAGGTGGGGTGGAGAGGGGGGCAGTTGCAGTCAGGTGGGGTGGAGAGGGGGGCAGTTGCAGTCAGGTGGGGTGGAGAGGGGGGTAGTTGCAGTCAGGTGGGGTGGAGAGGGGGGCAGTTGCAGTCAGGTGGGGTGGAGAGGGGGGCAGTTGCAGTCAGGTGGGGTGGAGAGGGGGGCAGTTGCAGTCAGGTGGGGTGGAGAGGGGGGCAGTTGCAGTCAGGTGGGGTGGAGAGGGGGGCAGTTGCAGTCAGGTGGGGTGGAGAGGGGGTAGTTGCAGTCAGGTGGGGTGGAGAGGGGGTAGTTGCAGTCAGGTGGGGTGGAGAGGGGGGTAGTTGCAGTCAGGTGGGGTGGAGAGGGGGTAGTTGCAGTCAGGTGGGGTGGAGAGGGGGTAGTTGCAGTCAGGTGGGGTGGAGAGGGGGGTAGTTGCAGTCAGGTGGGGTGGAGAGGGGGTAGTTGCAGTCAGGTGGGGTGGAGAGGGGGGTAGTTGCAGTCAGGTGGGGTGGAGAGGGGGGCAGTTGCAGTCAGGTGGGGTGGAGAGGGGGGCAGTTGCAGTCAGGTGGGGTGGAGAGGGGGGCAGTTGCAGTCAGGTGGGGTGGAGAGGGGGGCAGTTGCAGTCAGGTGGGGTGGAGAGGGGGGCAGTTGCAGTCAGGTGGGGTGGAGAGGGGGGTAGTTGCAGTCAGGTGGGGTGGAGAGGGGGGCAGTTGCAGTCAGGTGGGGTGGAGAGGGGGGTAGTTGCAGTCAGGTGGGGTGGAGAGGGGGGTAGTTGCAGTCAGGTGGGGTGGAGAGGGGGGTAGTTGCAGTCAGGTGGGGTGGAGAGGGGGGTAGTTGCAGTCAGGTGGGGTGGAGAGGGGGGTAGTTGCAGTCAGGTGGGGTGGAGAGGGGGGCAGTTGCAGTCAGGTGGGGTGGAGAGGGGGGCAGTTGCAGTCAGGTGGGGTGGAGAGGGGGGTAGTTGCAGTCAGGTGGGGTGGAGAGGGGGGCAGTTGCAGTCAGGTGGGGTGGAGAGGGGGGCAGTTGCAGTCAGGTGGGGTGGAGAGGGGGTAGTTGCAGTCAGGTGGGGTGGAGAGGGGGGCAGTTGCAGTCAGGTGGGGTGGAGAGGGGGGCAGTTGCAGTCAGGTGGGGTGGAGAGGGGGGCAGTTGCAGTCAGGTGGGGTGGAGAGGGGGGTAGTTGCAGTCAGGTGGGGTGGAGAGGGGGGCAGTTGCAGTCAGGTGGGGTGGAGAGGGGGGTAGTTGCAGTCAGGTGGGGTGGAGAGGGGGGCAGTTGCAGTCAGGTGGGGTGGAGAGGGGGGTAGTTGCAGTCAGGTGGGGTGGAGAGGGGGTAGTTGCAGTCAGGTGGGGTGGAGAGGGGGGTAGTTGCAGTCAGGTGGGGTGGAGAGGGGGGTAGTTGCAGTCAGGTGGGGTGGAGAGGGGGTAGTTGCAGTCAGGTGGGGTGGAGAGGGGGGCAGTTGCAGTCAGGTGGGGTGGAGAGGGGGGCAGTTGCAGTCAGGTGGGGTGGAGAGGGGGGTAGTTGCAGTCAGGTGGGGTGGAGAGGGGGGTAGTTGCAGTCAGGTGGGGTGGAGAGGGGGGTAGTTGCAGTCAGGTGGGGTGGAGAGGGGGGCAGTTGCAGTCAGGTGGGGTGGAGAGGGGGGTAGTTGCAGTCAGGTGGGGTGGAGAGGGGGGCAGTTGCAGTCAGGTGGGGTGGAGAGGGGGGCAGTTGCAGTCAGGTGGGGTGGAGAGGGGGGCAGTTGCAGTCAGGTGGGGTGGAGAGGGGGGCAGTTGCAGTCAGGTGGGGTGGAGAGGGGGGTAGTTGCAGTCAGGTGGGGTGGAGAGGGGGGCAGTTGCAGTCAGGTGGGGTGGAGAGGGGGGTAGTTGCAGTCAGGTGGGGTGGAGAGGGGGGCAGTTGCAGTCAGGTGGGGTGGAGAGGGGGGCAGTTGCAGTCAGGTGGGGTGGAGAGGGGGTAGTTGCAGTCAGGTGGGGTGGAGAGGGGGGTAGTTGCAGTCAGGTGGGGTGGAGAGGGGGGTAGTTGCAGTCAGGTGGGGTGGAGAGGGGGTAGTTGCAGTCAGGTGGGGTGGAGAGGGGGGTAGTTGCAGTCAGGTGGGGTGGAGAGGGGGGCAGTTGCAGTCAGGTGGGGTGGAGAGGGGGGCAGTTGCAGTCAGGTGGGGTGGAGAGGGGGGTAGTTGCAGTCAGGTGGGGTGGAGAGGGGGGTAGTTGCAGTCAGGTGGGGTGGAGAGGGGGGCAGTTGCAGTCAGGTGGGGTGGAGAGGGGGTAGTTGCAGTCAGGTGGGGTGGAGAGGGGGGTAGTTGCAGTCAGGTGGGGTGGAGAGGGGGGCAGTTGCAGTCAGGTGGGGTGGAGAGGGGGGTAGTTGCAGTCAGGTGGGGTGGAGAGGGGGGCAGTTGCAGTCAGGTGGGGTGGAGAGGGGGGCAGTTGCAGTCAGGTGGGGTGGAGAGGGGGTAGTTGCAGTCAGGTGGGGTGGAGAGGGGGGCAGTTGCAGTCAGGTGGGGTGGAGAGGGGGGCAGTTGCAGTCAGGTGGGGTGGAGAGGGGGGCAGTTGCAGTCAGGTGGGGTGGAGAGGGGGGTAGTTGCAGTCAGGTGGGGTGGAGAGGGGGGCAGTTGCAGTCAGGTGGGGTGGAGAGGGGGGCAGTTGCAGTCAGGTGGGGTGGAGAGGGGGGCAGTTGCAGTCAGGTGGGGTGGAGAGGGGGGTAGTTGCAGTCAGGTGGGGTGGAGAGGGGGGCAGTTGCAGTCAGGTGGGGTGGAGAGGGGGGCAGTTGCAGTCAGGTGGGGTGGAGAGGGGGTAGTTGCAGTCAGGTGGGGTGGAGAGGGGGGTAGTTGCAGTCAGGTGGGGTGGAGAGGGGGGTAGTTGCAGTCAGGTGGGGTGGAGAGGGGGGTAGTTGCAGTCAGGTGGGGTGGAGAGGGGGGTAGTTGCAGTCAGGTGGGGTGGAGAGGGGGTAGTTGCAGTCAGGTGGGGTGGAGAGGGGGGTAGTTGCAGTCAGGTGGGGTGGAGAGGGGGGCAGTTGCAGTCAGGTGGGGTGGAGAGGGGGTAGTTGCAGTCAGGTGGGGTGGAGAGGGGGTAGTTGCAGTCAGGTGGGGTGGAGAGGGGGGTAGTTGCAGTCAGGTGGGGTGGAGAGGGGGGTAGTTGCAGTCAGGTGGGGTGGAGAGGGGGGCAGTTGCAGTCAGGTGGGGTGGAGAGGGGGGCAGTTGCAGTCAGGTGGGGTGGAGAGGGGGGCAGCTGCAGTCAGGTGGGGTGGAGAGGGGGTAGTTGCAGTCAGGTGGGGTGGAGAGGGGGTAGTTGCAGTCAGGTGGGGTGGAGAGGGGGCAGTTGCAGTCAGGTGGGGTGGAGAGGGGGTAGTTGCAGTCAGGTGGGGTGGAGAGGGGGGTAGTTGCAGTCAGGTGGGGTGGAGAGGGGGGCAGTTGCAGTCAGGTGGGGTGGAGAGGGGGGTAGTTGCAGTCAGGTGGGGTGGAGAGGGGGTAGTTGCAGTCAGGTGGGGTGGAGAGGGGGCAGTTGCAGTCAGGTGGGGTGGAGAGGGGGGCAGTTGCAGTCAGGTGGGGTGGAGAGGGGGGCAGTTGCAGTCAGGTGGGGTGGAGAGGGGGTAGTTGCAGTCAGGTGGGGTGGAGAGGGGGTAGTTGCAGTCAGGTGGGGTGGAGAGGGGGGTAGTTGCAGTCAGGTGGGGTGGAGAGGGGGGTAGTTGCAGTCAGGTGGGGTGGAGAGGGGGTAGTTGCAGTCAGGTGGGGTGGAGAGGGGGCAGTTGCAGTCAGGTGGGGTGGAGAGGGGGGCAGTTGCAGTCAGGTGGGGTGGAGAGGGGGGCAGCTGCAGTCAGGTGGGGTGGAGAGGGGGTAGTTGCAGTCAGGTGGGGTGGAGAGGGGGTAGTTGCAGTCAGGTGGGGTGGAGAGGGGGCAGTTGCAGTCAGGTGGGGTGGAGAGGGGGTAGTTGCAGTCAGGTGGGGTGGAGAGGGGGGTAGTTGCAGTCAGGTGGGGTGGAGAGGGGGGCAGTTGCAGTCAGGTGGGGTGGAGAGGGGGGTAGTTGCAGTCAGGTGGGGTGGAGAGGGGGTAGTTGCAGTCAGGTGGGGTGGAGAGGGGGCAGTTGCAGTCAGGTGGGGTGGAGAGGGGGTAGTTGCAGTCAGGTGGGGTGGAGAGGGGGGCAGTTGCAGTCAGGTGGGGTGGAGAGGGGGTAGTTGCAGTCAGGTGGGGTGGAGAGGGGGGCAGTTGCAGTCAGGTGGGGTGGAGAGGGGGTAGTTGCAGTCAGGTGGGGTGGAGAGGGGGGCAGTTGCAGTCAGGTGGGGTGGAGAGGGGGGCAGTTGCAGTCAGGTGGGGTGGAGAGGGGGTAGTTGCAGTCAGGTGGGGTGGAGAGGGGGCAGTTGCAGTCAGGTGGGGTGGAGAGGGGGGTAGTTGCAGTCAGGTGGGGTGGAGAGGGGGTAGTTGCAGTCAGGTGGGGTGGAGAGGGGGGCAGTTGCAGTCAGGTGGGGTGGAGAGGGGGGTAGTTGCAGTCAGGTGGGGTGGAGAGGGGGGTAGTTGCAGTCAGGTGGGGTGGAGAGGGGGGCAGTTGCAGTCAGGTGGGGTGGAGAGGGGGGCAGTTGCAGTCAGGTGGGGTGGAGAGGGGGGCAGTTGCAGTCAGGTGGGGTGGAGAGGGGGGTAGTTGCAGTCAGGTGGGGTGGAGAGGGGGGCAGTTGCAGTCAGGTGGGGTGGAGAGGGGGGCAGTTGCAGTCAGGTGGGGTGGAGAGGGGGTAGTTGCAGTCAGGTGGGGTGGAGAGGGGGGTAGTTGCAGTCAGGTGGGGTGGAGAGGGGGGCAGTTGCAGTCAGGTGGGGTGGAGAGGGGGGTAGTTGCAGTCAGGTGGGGTGGAGAGGGGGGCAGTTGCAGTCAGGTGGGGTGGAGAGGGGGGTAGTTGCAGTCAGGTGGGGTGGAGAGGGGGGTAGTTGCAGTCAGGTGGGGTGGAGAGGGGGTAGTTGCAGTCAGGTGGGGTGGAGAGGGGGGTAGTTGCAGTCAGGTGGGGTGGAGAGGGGGGTAGTTGCAGTCAGGTGGGGTGGAGAGGGGGGCAGTTGCAGTCAGGTGGGGTGGAGAGGGGGTAGTTGCAGTCAGGTGGGGTGGAGAGGGGGTAGTTGCAGTCAGGTGGGGTGGAGAGGGGGCAGTTGCAGTCAGGTGGGGTGGAGAGGGGGTAGTTGCAGTCAGGTGGGGTGGAGAGGGGGTAGTTGCAGTCAGGTGGGGTGGAGAGGGGGTAGTTGCAGTCAGGTGGGGTGGAGAGGGGGGCAGTTGCAGTCAGGTGGGGTGGAGAGGGGGGCAGTTGCAGTCAGGTGGGGTGGAGAGGGGGTAGTTGCAGTCAGGTGGGGTGGAGAGGGGGTAGTTGCAGTCAGGTGGGGTGGAGAGGGGGGCAGTTGCAGTCAGGTGGGGTGGAGAGGGGGTAGTTGCAGTCAGGTGGGGTGGAGAGGGGGGTAGTTGCAGTCAGGTGGGGTGGAGAGGGGGGCAGTTGCAGTCAGGTGGGGTGGAGAGGGGGTAGTTGCAGTCAGGTGGGGTGGAGAGGGGGCAGTTGCAGTCAGGTGGGGTGGAGAGGGGGGTAGTTGCAGTCAGGTGCGGTGGAGAGGGGGGCAGTTGCAGTCAGGTGGGGTGGAGAGGGGGTAGTTGCAGTCAGGTGGGGTGGAGAGGGGGTAGTTGCAGTCAGGTGGGGTGGAGAGGGGGTAGTTGCAGTCAGGTGGGGTGGAGAGGGGGGCAGTTGCAGTCAGGTGGGGTGGAGAGGGGGCAGTTGCAGTCAGGTGGGGTGGAGAGGGGGCAGTTGCAGTCAGGTGGGGTGGAGAGGGGGTAGTTGCAGTCAGGTGGGGTGGAGAGGGGGTAGTTGCAGTCAGGTGGGGTGGAGAGGGGGTAGTTGCAGTCAGGTGGGGTGGAGAGGGGGTAGTTGCAGTCAGGTGGGGTGGAGAGGGGGTAGTTGCAGTCAGGTGGGGTGGAGAGGGGGTAGTTGCAGTCAGGTGGGGTGGAGAGGGGGTAGTTGCAGTCAGGTGCGGTGGAGAGGGGGGCAGTTGCAGTCAGGTGGGGTGGAGAGGGGGTAGTTGCAGTCAGGTGGGGTGGAGAGGGGGTAGTTGCAGTCAGGTGGGGTGGAGAGGGGGGCAGTTGCAGTCAGGTGGGGTGGAGAGGGGGTAGTTGCAGTGTGGGACACACAGCTGTGGGCAGTAAGCATCTCAGTGGATCGGATCCTGGCAAACCTAAGATACTCGGCATCAGGTTGTGCAGTTTGTAGATAATGTTTATATTGTAAGACTATAGCACAACAGTGATTGCACTTTACACTAGTAACGCTGCTTTGTAGCTTAGGACTATGTCTCCTCATAAGAGGGCTTCAGGGGGAGGTAAAAGAGGCACCAGAAAATCGCCGCCTACATCTAGGGGTTCTGGACATGCCTGCAGGATACCATCCCCCCTGCAAGACTGGAGGCAGCCTCACAGGATAAGTCTGTACCCCTGTCAGGTTTTGCAGCCTCTCCCAATGTTTCAGTCCCTGTTTATGTCACAGAAGATGCTTTGAAGGCTGCATTGGATGGGTTAGAACAGGGTTATGCAATTAGTGGACCTCCAGCTGTTGCAGAACTACAAGTCCCATGAGGCACAGCAAGACTCTGACAGCCACAAGCATGACACCCAGAGGCAGAGGCATGATGGGACTTGTAGTTTTGCAACAGCTGGAGGTCCGCTAATTGCATATCCGTGGTTTAGAAGGAAGGATTACTACCTTTGTCACAGCTTCCTTAAAAAATAGCAGGAAAAGGGGTAGATCCCCTCCCTCTGCTTTGGGTTCCCTATCGGATGAGCATTCTTATAATGAGGATGTCACGGAACGTCCCACACTCCGCTTGAGTGCTTCCGTCATATACCACTTCCTCCCAGTCTGTATACAGATATCAGATATTCCAACCTCTCTGAGCACAAAACAAGGCAACACTTGCTTAGATGCTAACATGGACCAACTTTATTTAGAATCAAAATGACAAGACTTTATATGCCGTTGGAACCTCTAACAATACAACTGTAACCTAATTAACATGAGCTAGTTTACTAAATCATTTACCCAGACTAGGTGACTATTCAATACACATTACCATAAACATCAACACAGGGTTAATTAGAACAAACAACAATGTGTGCAATACCCTTAGAACCTGTGCTAAGCCAGACTAGACTCATTTACATTAAACACATTATAGCTGAGAACAAGACAGGTGAGTGGAATTGATGATATTAGCATCTCCTCACAGTATGAGTCCCAACAGTATGACTCAGTCACTATTGCTACTATGGCAAATCCAGGGTCCCCAGAGTCTGTGTGTCCTGGGGGACAAGGACCCGAAGCCAAAGTAACAACACCTCAAGGGTACCCCAAATGCCAGGGCCCATAATCTGTAGGCAAGAGGCTCACATTCAGTCCCCTCCAATAGCCTCTGTCCTGGGTGAGTCTGTCACAGAGGAAATATCCCTATCTGAGGATCAGGTGCAGTCAGACGAATCAGGGGAAGAGGAGAAGCTCTCTTCTACTTCCCAGGCCCTCAAAGCGCAGGTGCAATACTGGACTGAACTGATGCATTTCACATACAGATTGTCCTTTCCCCTGTTTCCTCCCTGGGGTCCCAGAAATCCCCACAGGGTGCGTACGCCTTCTCAACTCATCGTTTACTGGATGAATTGTTGTATGAGAACTGGGGTCACCCAGGTAAACTATTTTCTCCTCCTAAAAGGTTTTCTATGCTTTATCCGGTGGAGGAAAGTTTCACCAAGAAATGGGGAGTCCCAGCCATAGATGCGGCTGTTTCTTGTGTGAATAAGAATCTGACCTGTCCTGTGGACAATGCTCAAGGGTTTAAGGATCCAACTGACAATAAGCTGGAAACTTTATTTAAAGCCTCTTTTTCTGTGGTGGGCGCTGTAGTGCAGCCTACGGTCTCAGCAGTTGGCATGTGCCAGTTCCTCAAGGAACAAATGAAGCAGGTGCTTAGCCTCCTTTCCACTGAGGAGGCCGAGGTTTATGCAGACCTTCCTCAAGCCTTGTGTTTTATGGTTGATGCCATTATGGATTCTGCAGGGCCGGTACAAGGCAGGGGCGGAAGGGGCACGTGCCCTGGGCGCTACCATTTGCCATAGGAGGGGGGGGGGCGCAGCCTGCAGGTGAAGTTCTGCAACGGCCGCTGCCCGCCAGTGTGTATTACAACAAGTAACCTATGCCCAGCGGCACTGTACAAGTTGTGTGTGCCGAATTTGTGCGCTCCTGCATCCTCCCTTCCCTCAGCACAGCTTCACTGTTTCCTTTACTGTTTCAGTTTACTCCCCCTACGGAGGAGTCCCATAGTCCCTGCCAGCGGCGTGACGTCACGTCACTCACGGCCGAAAGGAGAGGTGGGAGGACTCAGAGGAGCGCAGGGAGCTGTGTCGGACCCGGCGCGCTGTGACCTGGAGGAGTCGAGGAGCTGCTGCCTGGCTGGCTTGAGTCTAGCTGTATTCTGAAGGAAGCTAGATTTGGATTGCAGTGTGTGGCAGACAGTGTCCGAACTTGTGTAAAAGTAAGCGCTAAACAAACATTAATAAATGGCTTGATTGGGGGAGGGGAGGAGGCTGAGGGGAGGTTAATGACCACCACTGCTTTTTAATTTCTGCTGTACGTTATAGCCTGTAACAGATGGGGAAGTGTACAGTGTGTGCACCCTCTCCTGCATGGATTTTGGCTGGAAGAGGGGAGCTGCCTTGTGGACTGTGGAAGTTTGCTGTGCGTGTGGTGTAATGTGATGTCCAGGTTGGCATAGCTGTATGACGGGTGTCCCACACAGGCACTGGTCCGTGTGCGGTCCTTGCAATGTCCACTGCCACCACTGACTTTTTTTTGTAAGGTTTTTTTTTTAACCACTTCAGCCCCGGAAGAATTTACCCCCTTCCTGACCAGAGCACTTTTTGCGATTCGGCACTGCGTCGCTTTAACTGACAATTGCGCGGTCGTGCGACGTGGCTCCCCAACAAGATTGACGTCCTTTTTTTCCCCACAAATAGAGCTTTCTTTTGGTGGTATTTGATCACCTCTTCAGTTTTTATTTTTTGCGCTATAAATAAAAATATAGCGACAATTTTGAAAAAAACGCATTATTTTTTACTTTTTGCAAAATTAAATATCCCCAAAAATATATAAAAAAAACAATTTTTTTCCTCAGTTTAGGCCGATACGTATTCTTCTACATATTTTTTGGTAAAAAAAAAATCGCAATTTCGGTTTGCGCAAAAGTTATAGCATTTACAAAATAGGGGATAGTTTTATGGCATCTTTATTAATAATTTTTTTTTTTTTTAAGTGGCGGCGATCAGCGATTTTTATTGTGACTGCGACATTATGGCGGACACATCGGACGTTTTTGACACATTTTTGGGACCATTGTCATTTATACAGCGATCAGTGCTATAAAAATGCACTGATTCCTGTGTAAATGACACTGGCAGTGAAGGGGTTAACCACTAGGTGGCAGTGTAGGGGTTAAGTGTGTCCTAGGGGCGTGTTTCTAACTGTGGGGGGGGTGGCTACATGTTACACGTCCCTGATCTCTGCTCCGAAGACAGGGAACTGTAATCAGTGACACTGTCACTAGGCAGAACGGGGAGATGCTGTTTACATCAGCATCTCCCCGTTCTTCCTCCCCGTGAGGCGATCGCGGGTATCCCCACGGCGATTGAGTCCGCGGGACCCGCGACCTGACTCATGGAGCTTGCCGCGGGCGCGCACGCCCGTTGGCCGCCTCTTAAAGGGCAACGTACAGGTACGTGGTTTTGCCTGTACGAGCCCTTCTGCTGCAGTATATCTGCGTGAGGCGGTCGGCAAGCGGTTAAAATGGGGTGGTGGGTCCATTAGTGGTAAAGCGTCGCCAGTTTTAGCTGCGCTTTACTACTATTTAAGTGGTACTTTTTGACCGCTAGCAGGGAACTTTGAATCCCCAAGAAAGGGTTAAAAGCGCCCATGTTGCTAGCCGGAGGTGGCTGAGGGGGGGTTAATTACAATGGTATAAAAATACATATAATTAAAATGTGTGAGTGAACTGTTTCTATCGCATTAAACCTAATTGAACTTGTATTGTTAAGTATATTCTTGTTTTGAAACAACATTGATTCTTTATTAAAAACGGGGGGGGGGGGGGGGGGGGCGCAGTTTGCCATCTTCGCCCTGGGCACCAATTGGCCTTGTCCCAGCACTGGGATTCTGCTCAGTAAGCATCTCGCCTCACTCTCCTGCTGGTACACATGCGCAGGCTTAAGCATTGGACAGCTGAAACTTCATGCAAAAAATATTTAACTGGGTTCCCATTACGTGGAGAACGCCTGTTTGGGCATGCTCTGGACAAAAATATCCAGAAGATTACCGGGGGTAAAACCACGTTGTTACCGATCAAAAGAAAAAGTAAACGTCCTTCATTTAGACGTTCTCTGTCCCCAGCCCCTGGAGCCTCACCCTCCAGGCAGTGGCGACGGCCTCCCAAATCAAATGCTAGGGGAAAGGTCCAAAGTCAAGCCCAAGGGCAAAAGAAACTTTGGGGTCCAAGATCTGGTAAACAGAACCCCAAAGCCTCCCTATGAAGGGGCGCCCCCGCTTGGACAAGTGGGGGGAAGGCTGCTGCAGTTTGCAGGCGCGAAGAGATTCAGGACAGATGGGTAGCCTCTACAGTGTCTCTGGGCTACAAGCTAGAGTTCTGGGAGCTTCCGCCATCTCGTTTCCTAAGGTCCAGAGTCCCCAGGGACCCAGAAAAGAGAAGGCCCTTACTTCTGGCCTTAGAACGTCTGTTATCCCAAGGGGTAATTATAGAGGTGGCCCCGGAAGAGCAAGGCTCAGGGTTCTACTCAAATCTCTTTACGGGTCCAAAACCAAACGGAGATGTCAGACCTATTCTGGATCTAAAAGACCTGAATCACTTTCTAGACATTCATCCTTTCCACGTGGAGTCTATCCACTCAGTAGTCTCCACCCTTCAGGGGGGAGAATTCCTGACATCAATAGACATCAAAGATGCATATTTGCATGTGCCAATATTTCAGGCTCACCAAAGATTAATAAGATTTGCGGTGGATCAGCGCCACTTTAAATTTGTGGCCCTTCCTTTTGGTCTTGCTACTGCTCCTTGAGTGTTCACAGAAGTTCTAGCCCCGCCCCTGGCAAATCTAAGGGCTCAGAGCATAACTGTGACAGCTTATCTGGACGATCTGCTACTCATAGAACAGTCCATAACTCGCCTAAGCCACAATGTGCTCTGCACGGTAAAGTACTTAGAGTACCTAGGCTGGGTCCTCAATCGAGAGAAATCCTCCTTACAGCCCCTAAAAAGGCTGAAATATTTGGGTATGGTCATAGACACAGTCCAAAGCAGAGTGTTCTTACCCAGATCAAAGGCCAGGGCCATAAAAGATTTGGTCCGGGTAGTCTCAGCAAGGAGAAATCCCTCCATCCGACTATGTATGAGACTATTGGGGAAAATGGTTGCCTCTTTCGAGGCTGTCCCTTACGCCCAGTTTCACTCGAGATCTTTACAAAGCAGCATCCTCTCTACCTGGAACAAGAGGGTTCAAGCCTTGGATCTTCCAATGTGCCTATCCCCAGGGGTGCGCCAGAGCCTCAATTGGTGTTTACTGACCAAGAATCTTCTAAAAGAAAAGTCCTTTGTTCCAGTTACTTGGAAACTCCACAGATGCCAGCCTAAAAGGCTGGGGAGCAGTTCTGGAAGAAGATTCCACCCAGGGAAGATGGTCCAGAGCCGAAAGGCTCTTGCCCATCAACATTCTGGAAATTCGGGCAATTTATTTAGCCCTCAAGGTCTGGACTTTCAGACTACAGGGTCATCCTGTCTGGATACAGTCCGATAATGTCACGGCTGTGGCTTATATCAATCACCAAGGAGGCACCAGGAGCCTGGATGCCCAAAGGGAGGTAAATCACATTTTTTTTCTGGGCAGAAAGGCATATTCCTTGCCTGTCTGAGGTCTTTATTCCAGGGGTAGAAAATTGGCAGGCGGATTTTCTAAGCCGCCAGGAGCTGTGTCCAGGAGAATGGTCTCCACACCCCGACATATTTCAGACCATATGTCAAAATTGGGGTACCCCGGATGTAGACCTGTTTGTGTCCAGGTTCAACAAAAAACTGGACAGCTTTGTGTCAAGAACAAAGGATCTGCTAGCAAAAGGGTCAGATGCCTTAACGATTCCATGGGATCGGTACACTCTCAGATCTATGCGTTTCCTCCAATTACGCTTCTTCCGCAGTTCCTTCGGAGGGTCAAAAGAGAAGCAAAGTCGGTCATTCTGGTGGCTCCGACTTGGCCCAGATGACCTTGGTATGCAGAGATTGTAAAGATGGCAGTGGGAAGACTTTGGGTTCTTACGCTGCGTTCAGATCTACTCTCACAAGGTCCAATATTCCATCCTGCCTTACGAAGTCTGAATATGACGGTTTGGCTGCTGAGACCCACATTCTGAAAAGCCGTGGGCTCTCGGAATCAGTCCTTTTCACTCTGGTTAATGCTAGGAAGTCGGCCTCCAGGCTCATCTACTACAAAATCTGGAAGGCATATGTTTCCTGGTGTTATTGCTTTGCTACAAAACTGAGGTACTTCATATGGGAGCAGTGGCGTAGCGCGGGGGGTGCCGTGGCCCCGGGCGCGAAATTTAGGGGGGCGCAATTTCGTGCCAGTAGTGTCACTACTGGCTGCCTCCTCCTAATTTCTTTTCCTGTGTCCCCCCGCGCTCCGCCGCCATGTTTAGTGTTTGGCGCCCTGTGATTGGGCGTATGGGGGTCATGTGCGGCGTGGGGCTGGCCTATCCGCGATCACAGTCGCTCCTGAAGTCCCGCCTCTGCACATGACCCCCATTCGCCCAATCACAGTGCGCCGGGAAAAATGAATATGGCGGCCGGAGCGCAGGGGAGACGAGCACTGGAGAGTGTGAGCGCCGGGGCAGCTGTCTTCTCATCCTCCAGACCGATTCAACACAATAAGGTGAGGCGCCGTATATGTAGTGTCGGTATAGGAAGACTAGGCAGGACAGTATAGTGTACAGTGTAGTGGACAGTGTAGTATAGTGTAGTGGACAGTGTAGTGTAGTAGTCAGTACAGTGTAGTGGTCAGTATAGTGTAGTGGTCAGTATAGTATAGTCGACAGTGTAGTATAGTGGTCAGTACAGTGTAGTGGACAGTGTAGTGTAGTGGTCAGTGTAGTGTAGTGGTCAGTGTAGTGGTCAGTGTAGTGTAGTGGACAGTGTAGTGTAGTGGACAGTGTAGTGTAGTGGACAGTGTAGTATTGTGGTCAGTATAGTGTAGTGGACAGTGTAGTATAGTGGTCAGTGTAGTGTAGTGGACAGTATAGTGGTCAGTGTAGTGTAGTTCTCAGTGTAGTGGTCAGTATAGTATAGTGTAGTGGTCAGTATAGTGTAGTGGACAGTGTAGTTCTCAGTGTAGTGGTCAGTATAGTGGACAGTATAGTGGTCAGTGTAGTGTAGTGGACAGTATAGTGTAGTGGACAGTGTAGTTCTCAGTGTAGTGGTCAGTATAGTGGACAGTATAGTGGTCAGTGTAGTGTAGTGGTCAGTATAGTGGACAGTATAGTGGTCAGTGTAGTGTAGTGGACAGTATAGTGGTCAGTGTAGTTCTTAGTGTAGTGGACAGCATAGTGTAGTGGTCAGTGTAGTGGTCAGTGTAGTTCTTAGTGTAGTGGACAGTATATTATAGTGGTCAGTGTAGTGTGTAATGGTCAGTATAGGAATCAGGTAGGTCAGTACTATTGTATTTGAAGGGACTCGGGGAGTGATAAAAGTCCGCAGGTTGGGGGGGGGGGGGCGCAAATTACTTGCCTTGCCCCGGGTGCTGACAACCCACGCTACACCACTGTATGGGAGGGGTTATATAGGGGAGGAACTCATCTTGTAATTAGGGTTACCAGTGTCCAATCACCTGAAGGTACTATCTAACCCACTAATTAATTACCAAGCCTCTGTGTCCCGTGATGTATTACCAAGAAAAGGATTTTATAGGTAAGCTGTATTTAAAAAAAATCCTATTTTTTGTCACCCAAATGCATTATTTTACATTTTTCCACCTTCTCCTCCAACCACTGTGTGCTCATTGGTGGACACCCCCACCCCCTTTTCCAACCACTTTGTGCTCATTGGTGGACATTCCCCGCCTTCTCCTTCAACCACTGTGTGCTCATTATTGCTGAGAAACCTTCTTCACATTAACAACTTTCTGCCAGCAGAGGGCAGCACATTTTCCTCCACTCTTCCTTCTATCCAGACAAGTGCTCCAGTCCCTGCTGCAGAGAAACACCCCCATTACTGGATATTACCACCCCCATTACTGGATATTACCACCCCCATTACTGGATATTACCACCCCCTAACCGGATATTACCACCAACCCCCCATAACAGGATATTACCCCCTCTATGCGATACTGTAGGAATGGTGTTATTTGGATGGATTTCCACCAGACATATGGTGTATCTCCAGGTGCCGATGTTTAGGGCAGCGTGCCTCCAGGTATAGACATTTTGGGTGGCGTGCCTCCAGGAGCTGACGTTTAGGGCGTCATGCCTCCAGGTGTCAACGTTTAGGGCAGCGTGCCTCCAGGTTCCTGACTTTTAGGGCTGCGTACCTCGAGGAATAGACGTTTAGGTTTAGTGTGCCGCCAGGTTCCCGATGTTTAGGGCAGTGTGCCTCCAGGAATAGACGTTTAGGTTTAGTGTGCCGCCAGGTTCCCGATGTTTAGGGCAGTGTGCCTCCAGGTTCCCGATGTTTAGGGCAGTGTGCCTCCAGGTTCCCGATGTTTAGGGCAGTGTGCCTCCAGGTTCCCGATGTTTAGGGCAGTGTGCCTCCAGGAATAGACGTTTAGGTTTAGTGTGCCGCCAGGTTCCCGATGTTTAGGGCAGTGTGCCTCCAGGTTCCCGATGTTTAGGGCAGTGTGCCTCCAGGTTCCCGATGTTTAGGGCAGTGTGCCTCCAGGTTCCCGATGTTTAGGGCAGTGTGCCTCCAGGTTCCCGATGTTTAGGGCAGTGTGCCTCCAGGTTCCTGATGTTTAGGGCAGTTTGCCTCCAGGTTCCCGATGTTTAGGGCAGTGTGCCTCCAGGTTCCCAATGTTTAGGGCAGTGTGCCTCCAGGTTCCCGATGTTTAGGGCAGTGTGCCTCCAGGTTCCCGATGTTTAGGGCAGTTTGCCTCCAGGAGCCGACATTTAGGGCAGCGTGCCTCCCAGGTACGGATGTTTAGGGCAACGTACTTCCAGGTACAGATGTTTAGGGCGGCGTGCCTCCAGGTGCCAACATTAAGGGCTGTGTGCCTCCAGGTTCCTGATGTTTAGGGCAGCGCGCCTCCAGGCCCCCGACATTTAAGGCAGCATGCTTCCAGGCACAGATGATTAGGGCTGCGTGCCTCCAGGTAGTCGACATTTAGAGCTGCATGCCTCCAGCTCTAGATGTTTGGGGTGGCATGCCTCCAGGTATAGAGACGTTTAGGGTGGCATGCCTCCAGGTACAGATGTTTAGGGTGGCATGCCTCCAGGAGCCGACGTCTAGGGCAGCATGCCTCCAGGTATAGATGTTTAGGGCTGCGTGCCTCCAAGTATAGATGTTTAGGGTGGCAAGCCTCCAGAAGCCGACATTTTAGGGCAGCGTGCCTCCAGGTACAGACTTTAGGGCAGTGTGCCTCCAGGTTTAGACGTTTGGGGTGGCGTTCCTCCAGAAGCAGACGTTTAGGGCTGCGTGCCTCCGGGTACAGATGTTTAGGGTGGTGTGACTCCAGGTATAGACGTTTAGGGCAGCGTGCCTCCAGATATAAACGTTTAGGGCTGCATGCCTCCAGGTACAGATGTTTAGGGTGGTGTGACTCCAGGTACAGACGTTTAGGGCAGCGTGCCTCCAGGTATAGATGTTTGGGGTGGTGTGCCTCCAGAAGCCTACATTTAGGGCTGCATGCCTCCAGGTACAGACGTTTAGGGCAGCGTGCCTCCAGGTATAGATGTTTGGGGTGGTGTGCCTCCAGAAGCCTACATTTAGGGCTGCATGCCTCCAGGTGCCGATGTTTAGGGCAGCGTGCCTCCAGGTATAGATGTTTGGGGTGGTGTGCCTCCAGAAGCCGACGTTTAGGGCTGCATGCCTCCAGGTATAGATGTTTAGGGCAGCGTGCCTCCAGGTATAGATGTTTAGGGCAGCGTGCCTCCAGGTGCCGATGTTTAGGGCAGCGTGCCTCCAGGTATAGATGTTTAGGGCTGCATGCCTCCAGGTGCCGATGTTTAGGGCTGCATGCCTCCAGGTATAGATGTTTAGGGCAGCGTGCCTCCAGGTATAGATGTTTAGGGCAGCGTGCCTCCAGGTGCCGATGTTTAGGGCTGCATGCCTCCAGGTATAGATGTTTAGGGCAGCGTGCCTCCAGGTATAGATGTTTAGGGCAGCGTGCCTCCAGGTATAGATGTTTAGGGCAGCGTGCCTCCAGGTATAGATGTTTAGGGCTGCATGCCTCCAGGTGCCGATGTTTAGGGCAGCGTGCCTCCAGGTATAGATGTTTAGGGCTGCATGCCTCCAGGTGCCGATGTTTAGGGCAGCGTGCCTCCAGGTATAGATGTTTGGGGTGGTGTGCCTCCAGGTGCCGATGTTTAGGGCAGCGTGCCTCCAGGTATAGATGTTTGGGGTGGTGTGCCTCCAGGTGCCGATGTTTAGGGCAGCGTGCCTCCAGGTATAGATGTTTGGGGTGGTGTGCCTCCAGAAGCCGACGTTTAGGGCTGCATGCCTCCAGGTATAGATGTTTAGGGCAGCGTGCCTCCAGGTGCCGATGTTTAGGGCTGCATGCCTCCAGGTGCCGATGTTTAGGGCTGCATGCCTCCAGGTGCCGATGTTTAGGGCTGCATGCCTCCAGGTGCCGATGTTTAGGGCAGCGTGCCTCCAGGTATAGATGTTTAGGGCAGCGTGCTGCCAGGGATGGTTGTCAGGAATACAAGAAGTCTGCATTCTGAGCATTCCTCACTGGGCACATACTGCCCTAAACCTTATAACCTCAGGTAAGTGCTGGGAGCCAGGGACAGGCGGACACAAGTGAAGAATCCACCTCCTAGCTAGCTGCAGTGTTGGGGGAGGGGATCACTGTGTGCCCAGGGGGCGGGCATCCTGTCAAAGATGGCAGACAGCATTATAGGGCATTAAGACAATCTTCCAATGTTGTTCCATCAATGTTTTCTCCTTCATGCTGCTCTCACATATTGCAATCTGATGTACTAACAATGCTGATGTACAAGGGCCCTCCTGATTGGATGTGAGTGGATTGTTGAGGCAGGGTCGGTAATAGATTGTCCCGCCATATTGGATCATATTCACAATCTCTCTCTTATCTCTTCTTTGTAGTTGTGAAACCAAGTGGGACTCACTTGAAGTTGGTTCTGCGGTTCCAGGATTTCGGGAAAGCCATGTTTAAGCCAATGAGGTATTGGGGTCAGATCTCTGAATTATTTGTCCCCCTATGGCCTGACTCCCCAATTGTAGTCTTCACGTTCGCTGCTCTTTGAAGTGCTAGCTCTTGTGTTCTCTAACCTAAGGCAGAGTCGAGATGAGCAAACGCCAGAAGATTTCTTTTACTTTGTGGACTACCAACGACACAACGCAGAGATAGCCGCCTTCCACCTGGACCGGTAAGTCCTTCAAGAACTCTTTCCTTGTGTTGTAATGTGATGACTCTGTAGTGATGCCTCTCGCTGTTCTCCATCTCCAGGATTCTGGACTTCCGGCGAGTTCCTCCGGTTTCTGGCCGACTAATCAATGTGACCCGCGACATACTGGAGGTGACCAGCAATACTGACTTGGAGAGTGTGTTCTTCGTCTCTCCAGGTATGGGGGTATTAGTGGCATTATTAGTGGGCATTGATCCTGTGAGACCTCCATGTCTATACCAGGTTTATCATTTTTCTGTGCGATCTCCGAAGACGGGGATCTTGTGTGATGTCCGTAGACGGGGACCCTGTGCGATGTCCGTAGACGGGGATCTTGTGCGATGTCCGTAGACGGGGACCCTGTGCGATGTCCGTAGACGGGGACCCTGTGCGATGTCCGTAGACGGGGACCTTGTGCGATGTCCGTAAACGGGGATCCTGTGCGATGTCCGTAGATGGGGACCCTGTGCGATGTCCGTAGACGGGGACCCTGTGCGATGTCCGTAGACGGGGACCCTGTGCGATGTCCGTAGACGGGGACCCTGTGCGATGTTCGTAGACGGGGACCCTGTGCGATGTCCGTAGACGGGGATCCTGTGCGATGTCCGTAGACGGGGACTCTGTGCGATGTCCGTAGACGGGGATCTTGTGCGATGTCCGTAGACGGGGACCCTGTGCGATGTCTGTAGACGGGGACCCTGTGCAATGTCCGTAGATGGGGACCCTGTGCGATGTCTGTAGACGGGGACCCTGTGCAATGTCTGTAGACGGGGACCCTGTGCAATGTCCATAGACGGGGACCCTGTGCGATGTCCGTAGACGGGGACCCTGTGCGATGTCCGTAGACGGGGACCCTGTGCGATGTCTGTAGACGGGGATCCTGTGCGATGTCCGTAGACGGGGACGCTGTGCGATGTCCGTAGACGGGGACGCTGTGCGATGTCCGTAGACGGGGACGCTGTGCGATGTCCGTAGACGGGGACGCTGTGCGATGTCCGTAGACGGGGACGCTGTGCGATGTCCGTAGACGGGGACGCTGTGCGATGTCCGTAGACGGGGACGCTGTGCGATGGCCGTAGACGGGGACGCTGTGCGATGTCCGTAGACGGGCATCCTGAGCGATGTCCGTAAACGGGGACCCTGTGCGATGTCCGTAGACGGGGACCCTGTGCGATGTCCGTAGACGGGGACCCTGTGCGATGTCCGTAGACGGGGACCCTGTGCGATGTCCGTAGACGGGGATCCTGTGCGATGTCCGTAGACGGGGACCCTGTGCGATGTCCGTAGACGGGGACCCTGTGCGATGTCCGTAGACGGGGACCCTGTGCGATGTCCGTAGACGGGGACCCTGTGCGATGTCCGTAGACGGGGACCCTGTGCGATGTCCGTAGACGGGGACCCTGTGCGATGTCTGTAGACGGGGACCCTGTGCGATGTCCGTAGACGGGGACCCTGTGCGATGTCCATAGACGGGGACCCTGTGCGATGTCCGTAGACGGGGACCCTGTGCGATGTCCGTAGACGGGGACCCTGTACGATGTCCGTAGACGGGGACCCTGTGCGATGTCCGTAGACGGGGACCCTGTGCGATGTCCGTAGACGGGGACCCTGTGCGATGTCCGTAGACGGGGACCCTGTGCGATGTCCGTAGACGGGGACGCTGTGCGATGTCCGTAGACGGGGACGCTGTGCGATGTCCGTAGACGGGGACCCTGTGCGATGTCCGTAGACGGGGACCCTGTGCGATGTCCGTAGACGGGGACCCTGTGCGATGTCCGTAGACGGGGACCCTGTGCGATGTCCGTAGACGGGGACCCTGTGCGATGTCCGTAGACGGGGACGCTGTGCGATGTCCGTAGACGGGGACCCTGTGCGATGTCCGTAGACGGGGACGCTGTGCGATGTCCGTAGACGGGGACGCTGTGTGATGTCCGTAGACGGGGACCCTGTGCGATGTCCGTAGACGGGGACCCTGTGCGATGTCCGTAGACGGGGACCCTGTGCGATGTCCGTAGACGGGGACCCTGTGCGATGTCCGTAGACGGGGACGCTGTGCGATGTCCGTAGACGGGGACGCTGTGCGATGTCCGTAGACGGGGACCCTGTGCGATGTCCGTAGACGGGGACCCTGTGCGATGTCCGTAGACGGGGACCCTGTGCGATGTCCGTAGACGGGGACCCTGTGCGATGTCCGTAGACGGGGACGCTGTGCGATGTCCGTAGACGGGGACGCTGTGCGATGTCCGTAGACGGGGACCCTGTGCGATGTCCGTAGACGGGGACGCTGTGCGATGTCCGTAGACGGGGACCCTGTGCGATGTCCGTAGACGGGGACCCTGTGCGATGTCCGTAGACGGGGACCCTGTGCGATGTCCGTAGACGGGGACCCTGTGCGATGTCCGTAGACGGGGACCCTGTGCGATGTCCGTAGACGGGGACCCTGTGCAATGTCCGTAGACGGGGGACCCTGTGCGATGTCCGTAGACGGGGACCCTGTGCGATGTCCGTAGACGGGGACCCTGTGCGATGTCCGTAGACGGGGACCCTGTGCGATGTCCGTAGACGGGGACGCTGTGCGATGTCCGTAGACGGGGACGCTGTGTGATGTCCGTAGACGGGGACCCTGTGCGATGTCCGTAGACATGGATCATCACTGATGTCCTCCTTTCTCTCCTCAGCGAACAACGTCTGCTTCTTTGCGAAGTGTCTGTACATGTGTAAGACGGAGTACGCAGTGTGTGGGAACCCCGACACATTGGAGGGATCCCTCTCCACATTCCTGCCTTCCCTGTCCTTTGTACCACGCTTGTCCGTGCCGAGTCCCTGGATCCGCTCCTACACCTTCACTGGGAAGGAAGAGTAAGTCACACAAAATGTTAAGTGACCCCCCCAACTAACCCCGGTCATAGTGACCCCCCCAACTAACCCCGGTCGTAGTGACCCCTCCAACTAACCCTGGTCGTAGTGACACCCCCAACTAACCCCGGTCATAGTGACACCCCCCAACTAACCCCGGTCATAGTGACCCCCCCAACTAACCCCGGTCATAGTGACACCCCCCAACTAACCCCGGTCATAGTGACCCCCCCAACTAACCCCGGTCATAGTGACCCCCCCAACTAACCCCGGTCATAGTGACCCCCCCAACTAACCCTGGTCATAGTGACCCCCCCAACTAACCCCCAACTGACCCCCCCAACTAACCCCGGTCATAGTGACCCCCCCAACTAACCCCGGTCATAGTGACACCCCCAACTAACCCCGGTCATAGTGACACCCCCAACTAACCCCGGTCATAGTGACACCCCCAACTAACCCCGGTCATAGTGACACCCTCCAACTAACCCCGGTCATAGTGACACCCCCCAACTAACCCCAGTCATAGTGACACCCCCCAACTAACCCCGGTCATAGTGACACCCCCCAACTAACCCCGGTCATAGTGACACCCCCCAACTAACCCCGGTCATAGTGACACCCCCCAACTAACCCCGGTCATAGTGACACCCCCCAACTAAACCCCGGTCATAGTGAAACCCCCCCAACTAACCCTCGGTCATAGTGAAACCCCCCAACTAAACCCTCGGTCATAGTGACACCCCCCAACTAACCCCGGTCATAGTGACACCCCCCAACTAACCCCGGTCATAGTGACACCCCCCAACTAACCCCTGGTCATAGTGACCCCCCCAACTAACCCCCAACTGACCCCCCCAACTAACCCCGGTCATAGTGACCCCCCCAACTAACCCCGGTCATAGTGACACCCCCAACTAACCCCGGTCATAGTGACACCCCCAACTAACCCCGGTCATAGTGACACCCCCAACTAACCCCGGTCATAGTGACACCCTCCAACTAACCCCGGTCATAGTGACACCCCCCAACTAACCCCAGTCATAGTGACACCCCCCAACTAACCCCGGTCATAGTGACACCCCCCAACTAACCCCGGTCATAGTGACACCCCCCAACTAACCCCGGTCATAGTGACACCCCCCAACTAACCCCGGTCATAGTGACACCCCCCAACTAAACCCCGGTCATAGTGAAACCCCCCCAACTAACCCTCGGTCATAGTGACACCCCCCAACTAACCCCGGTCATAGTGACACCCCCCAACTAACCCCGGTCATAGTGACACCCCCCAACTAACCCCGGTCATAGTGACACCCCCCAACTAAACCTGGTCATAGTGAAACCCCCCAACTAACCCCGGTCATAGTGACACCCCCCAACTAAACCTGGTCATAGTGACACCCCCCAACTAAACCTGGTCATAGTGACACCCCCAACTAACCCCGGTCATAGTGACACCCCCAACTAACCCCGGTCATAGTGACACCCCCAACTAACCCCGGTCATAGTGACACCCCCAACTAACCCCGGTCATAGTGACACCCCCAACTAACCCCGGTCATAGTGACACCCCCAACTAACCCCGGTCATAGTGACACCCCCAACTAACCCCGGTCATAGTGACACCCCCAACTAACCCCGGTCATAGTGACACCCCCAACTAACCCCGGTCATAGTGACACTCCCAACTAACCCCGGTCATAGTGACACCCCCAACTAACCCCAGACTGTGACGGGCTCCGAACACCCTGTTGGGTATATCTGCCAAAAAGCTGTTTCCCAAGTCCTGGAACACGAGTCCAATGGATCCGGCTATAGTAACCCCCAAGAACCGGACAACACCAGTCTTGGAGTACATCAGGAATAGAACTGTTTATTAGAACATGAATACCGTCTTATATACACTTGAGTGGGAGGTTCCCCTCCTCATCAAATTATTCTGACAATACAACTGTAACCAGAAACAGAAATTAACTTGTCATTTAGCCAGACTGGTGACTCCGAGGTTTGTCCTTTACAGGAAAATACATAAAAAATATACGTGCAGCGCTAACCAAGAGAATGTGAAAAAATAAATCAGTGATTTGAAAGTAACTATAAATAATGTTACTCAACACAATACAAGCCTGTGAAGTGTATAAAAATGTCCAAAAGCAATGCACTAAGTGTAGCAATGTCCAGAGGCAATATTTAATCTCTGCAGACTGGAGCCAAAAGACCAAAGTCAATCCGTGTGCATAGAAGGGGTCTTCTCAGACCAGGGAGGTGAAGACTGGATAACACAGCAATCAGAGGCAATACGTCATAAACATCTAGAGGGGGAATTAAAAGTGTGAGAGTACCAAGTATAAGGATATATTAAATGGCACCCCAAATCAACATTCACTCGACCCGGGTGCCCTAGTCTATTAAGACAAACATCTACTCTATCCAGCATAAGTAAACCCAGATAGAGCCTACTATAATGTGACTAAACGCAATGGGATAAAATACCCAAAAATCCTCAATAAACTCTAAAAGAGGAAGGGGAAAGGGGACAAAAAGACACATAAAATATAGAAGTACTGCAACAGAACCCCAGAAACACTCATAGCAACATCCTAAAGACTAAACAGGGTGAGAGGTGTGTCGCGGCTCGAGAACCAAAATGCTCCTCACGCCCGGCTAATGAAGCCATTTATGTCCCACTCGACATTCATACCATGCGGCGAGAAGCACCTGAGCTCATAAATCCAGTAAGTTTCGAGTCGCGACACACCCCTCAGACGGGACTCACCCCTCCAATGGGGAACAAATTTTTCTATAATGACAAAGGAGGTACCTGTGGGGTCCCTATCATGACTTTCCAGGTAATGGCGGGGAACACTGTGCTTGGTACAACCCTTCTTAATTTTGGCGATATGTTCATTGACCCTAATAGAGAAAGTTCTAGTAGTGCGTCCGACATATTGTCTGCCACATGGACATGTAATAAGATAAACAACTTTTATCTAGTGATCACTTTTTTATTTGTAAGGTTTTTTATTCAATAAATCCCTTAATTTTTTTGACCTACGCCATGTGGAGCCCCTTTCTTTCTTTTTCCTCCATGATTTCATCCATGATGGCTTGTTTTTAACCTCTTGAACCTGCCTGGAATCGGAGAGTGTGTGAGCGAGCTGAGAACCCCCACCGGCGACTGTCTGGCTATCGGGGACCGTGACCCAAGGTTACCTTCATCTATTGGAGACCGTGACCCAAGGTTACCTTCATCTATTGGAGATCGTGACCCAAGGTTACCTTCATCTATCGGGGACCGTGACCCAAGGTTACCTTCATCTATTGGAGATCGTGACCCAAGGTTACCTTCATCTATTGGAGATCGTGACCCAAGGTTACCTTCATCTATCGGGGACCGTGACCCAAGGTTACCTTCATCTATCGGGGACCGTGACCCAAGGTTACCTTCATCTATCGGGGACCGTGACCCAAGGTTACCTTCATCTATTGGAGATCGTGACCGTAGTGAGAACCTCTGGGGAGAGTTCATGGGAGGCCATCTCCACAAGCTCTGATAGACGTACTGTCGTATGGCAGATATGTCTCACTGGATCTGGTAAGAGTATTGAACTCTAGATGTGTATGACGTATTGCCTCTGATTGCTGTGTTATCCAGTCTTCACCTCCCTGGTCTGAGAAGACCCCTTCTATGCACACGGATTGACTTTGGTCTTTTGGCTCCAGTCTGCAGAGCTTAAATATTGCCTCTGGACATTCCTACACTTAGTGCATTTCTTTTGGACATTTTTATACACTTCACAGGCTTGTATTGTGTTGAGTAACATTATTTATAGTTACTTTCAAATCACTGATTTATTTTTTTATATTTGATATATTTTTTCACAAGTTCTTGGTTAGCGCTGCACCGTGCACGTATATTTTTTATGTATTTGATGCAACTTGGTTTGTTTGTGTGCTAGCTGCTATTTATCACATTATTTTTATTTCTGGTCAGCGCAGCTTCTGATTTATACCACATTGTCATTTACAGGATTATTACAAGTATAAACACATCCCCACCATAATGTCTTAGTAGACAATAGCTGAGTTCATTGGCACAATAAACAATGGGTGGAATACCCTTAGTAGGTTCAGTAGACATACTTACATCAGGTGTCCCGGCAGCGGTGTCCCCCTTACATCAGGTGTCCCGGCAGCGGTGTCCCCCTTACATCAGGTGTCCCGGCAGCGGTGTCCCCCTTACATCAGGTGTCCCGGCAGCGGTGTCCCCCTTACATCAGGTGTCCCGGCAGCGGTGTCCCCCTTACATCAGGTGTCCCGGCAGCGGTGTCCCCCTTACATCAGGTGTCCCGGCAGCGGTGTCCCCCTTACATCAGGTGTCCCGGCAGCGGTGTCCCCCTTACATCAGGTGTCCCGGCAGCGGTGTCCCCCTTACATCAGGTGTACCGGCAGCAGTGTCCCCCTTACATCAGGTGTCCCGGCAGCGGTGTCCCCCTTACATCAGGTGTCCCGGCAGCGGTGTCCCCCTTACATCAGGTGTCCCGGCAGCGGTGTCCCCCTTACATCAGGTGTCCCGGCAGCGGTGTCCCCCTTACATCAGGTGTCCCGGCAGCGGTGTCCCCCTTACATCAGGTGTCCCGGCAGCGGTGTCCCCCTTACATCAGGTGTCCCGGCAGCGGTGTCCCCCTTACATCAGGTGTCCCGGCAGCGGTGTCCCCCTTACATCAGGTGTCCCGGCAGCGGTGTCCCCCTTACATCAGGTGTCCCGGCAGCGGTGTCCCCGTTACATCAGGTGTACCCCTTGTGGAGCCCCCCTTACATCAGGTGTACCCCTTGTGGAGCCCCCCTTACATCAGGTGTCCCAGCAGCGGTGTCCCCCTTACATCAGGTGTCCCGGCAGCAGTGTCCCCCTTACATCAGGTGTCCCGGCAGCGGTGTCCCCCTTACATCAGGTGTCCCGGCAGCGGTGTCCCCCTTACATCAGGTGTCCCGGCAGCGGTGTCCCCCTTACATCAGGTGTCCCGGCAGCGGTGTCCCCCTTACATCAGGTGTCCCGGCAGCGGTGTCCCCGTTACATCAGGTGTACCCCTTGTGGAGCCCCCCTTACATCAGGTGTCTCGGCAGCGGTGTTCCCCTTACATCAGGTGTCCCGGCAGCGGTGTCCCCCTTACATCAGGTGTCCCGGCAGCGGTGTCCCCCTTACATCAGGTGTCCCGGCAGCAGTGTCCCCCTTACATCAGGTGTCCCGGCAGCGGTGTCCCCCTTACATCAGGTGTCCCGGCAGCGGTGTCCCCCTTACATCAGGTGTCCCGGCAGCGGTGTCCCCCTTACATCAGGTGTCCCGGCAGCGGTGTCCCCCTTACATCAGGTGTCCCGGCAGCGGTGTCCCCTTACATCAGGTGTCCCGGCAGCGGTGTCCCCCTTACATCAGGTGTCCCGGCAGCGGTGTCCCCCTTACATCAGGTGTACCGGCAGCGGTGTCCCTTACATCAGGTGTCCCGGCAGCGGTGTCCCCCTTACATCAGGTGTCCCGGCAGCGGTGTCCCCCTTACATCAGGTGTCCCGGCAGCGGTGTCCCCCTTACATCAGGTGTCCCGGCAGCGGTGTCCCCCTTACATCAGGTGTCCCGGCAGCGGTGTCCCCCTTACATCAGGTGTCCCGGCAGCGGTGTCCCCCTTACATCAGGTGTCCCGGCAGCGGTGTCCCCCTTACATCAGGTGTCCCGGCAGCGGTGTCCCCCTTACATCAGGTGTACCGGCAGCGGTGTCCCCCTTACATCAGGTGTCCCGGCAGCGGTGTCCCCCTTACATCAGGTGTCCCGGCAGCGGTGTCCCCCTTACATCAGGTGTCCCGGCAGCGGTGTCCCCCTTACATCAGGTGTCCCGGCAGCGGTGTCCCCCTTACATCAGGTGTCCCGGCAGCGGTGTCCCCCTTACATCAGGTGTCCCGGCAGCGGTGTCCCCCTTACATCAGGTGTCCCGGCAGCGGTGTCCCCCTTACATCAGGTGTCCCGGCAGCGGTGTCCCCCTTACATCAGGTGTCCCGGCAGCGGTGTCCCCCTTACATCAGGTGTCCCGGCAGCAGTGTCCCCCTTACATCAGGTGTCCCGGCAGCGGTGTCCCCCTTACATCAGGTGTCCCGGCAGCGGTGTCCCCTTACATCAGGTGTCCCGGCAGCGGTGTCCCCGTTACATCAGGTGTACCCCTTGTGGAGCCCCCCTTACATCAGGTGTCTCGGCAGCGGTGTTCCCCTTACATCAGGTGTACCGGCAGCGGTGTCCCCCTTACATCAGGTGTCCCGGCAGCGGTGTCCCCCTTACATCAGGTGTCCCGGCAGCGGTGTCCCCCTTACATCAGGTGTCCCGGCAGCGGTGTCCCCCTTACATCAGGTGTCCCGGCAGCGGTGTCCCCCTTACATCAGGTGTCCCGGCAGCGGTGTCCCCCTTACATCAGGTGTCCCGGCAGCGGTGTCCCCCTTACATCAGGTGTCCCGGCAGCGGTGTCCCCCTTACATCAGGTGTCCCGGCAGCGGTGTCCCCCTTACATCAGGTGTCCCGGCAGCGGTGTCCCCCTTACATCAGGTGTCCCGGCAGCGGTGTCCCCGTTACATCAGGTGTACCCCTTGTGGAGCCCCCCTTACATCAGGTGTACCCCTTGTGGAGCCCCCCTTACATCAGGTGTCCCAGCAGCGGTGTCCCCCTTACATCAGGTGTCCCGGCAGCAGTGTCCCCCTTACATCAGGTGTCCCGGCAGCAGTGTCCCCCTTACATCAGGTGTCCCGGCAGCGGTGTCCCCCTTACATCAGGTGTCCCGGCAGCGGTGTCCCCCTTACATCAGGTGTCCCGGCAGCGGTGTCCCCGTTACATCAGGTGTACCCCTTGTGGAGCCCCCCTTACATCAGGTGTCCCAGCAGCGGTGTCCCCCTTACATCAGGTGTCCCGGCAGCGGTGTCCCCCTTACATCAGGTGTCCCGGCAGCGGTGTCCCCCTTACATCAGGTGTCCCGGCAGCGGTGTCCCCCTTACATCAGGTGTACCCCTTGTGGAGCCCCCCTTACATCAGGTGTCCCAGCAGCGGTGTCCCCCTTACATCAGGTGTCCCGGCAGCGGTGTCCCCCTTACATCAGGTGTCCCGGCAGCGGTGTCCCCCTTACATCAGGTGTCCCGGCAGCGGTGTCCCCCTTACATCAGGTGTCCCGGCAGCGGTGTCCCCGTTACATCAGGTGTACCCCTTGTGGAGCCCCCCTTACATCAGGTGTCCCAGCAGCGGTGTCCCCCTTACATCAGGTGTCCCCCTTACATCAGGTGTCCCGGCAGCGGTGTCCCCCTTACATCAGGTGTCCCGGCAGCGGTGTCCCCCTTACATCAGGTGTACCCCTTGTGGAGCCCCCCCTTACATCAGGTGTCCCAGCAGCGGTGTCCCCCTTACATCAGGTGTACCCCTTGTGGAGCCCGCCTTACATCAGGTGTCCCCCTTACATCAGGTGTCCCGGCAGCGGTGTCCCCCTTACATCAGGTGTCCCGGCAGCGGTGTCCCCCTTACATCAGGTGTACCCCTTGTGGAGCCCGCCTTACATCAGGTGTCCCAGCAGCGGAGTCTCCGCCGCCATTACAGAGAACTAGAAGTACTAACAGGTCTGCCAATAGAAATTGAACTGCCGCCGACCCCCCCCCCCCGTTCCGCGGCCTTTTCCACAACAGGTCACAGACCGGAAGGAGGCCGTGGGGCGCAGGGGGGGTCGGCAGTAGCTTAATTTCTATTGGCAGCCACCCAGCTGGCTCCGCCTCTTGTTTGTTCCCCTCAGCGAGTGACCTGTTACTTCTGGTTTTCTGTAAAATGGCGGCCGGCGGAAACGCGGAAACAATTAATGCCGGCCGCAGACCTCTAGCAGCGGGCGGTGGGGAAAAAATGGGAAAACACGGATTTCCGAGGACGTTTCCCGGGAAACGCTAAAAGCGGGACAAAGGTCTAAATCCCGGGAATGTCCTGGAATATTCGGGACAGTTGGCAAGTATCAGCATCTGCTATGAGTCCCCAAAGTGTGAAGCAGTCACTATTTCTGATATGGCATATAGACCCTATACAGGGACCCCAGAGTCTGTGTGTCTTGGGGGGACATTACTCTAAGGGTCCCCCCAAATATACACCTCACAAAGAGTATTGTCCCCTTAAAATCCAGGGCCCATAATCAGAAGGCAAGAGGCCAGCATTCAGTCCTCTCCAAAAGTCTCTGTCCCGGGTGACCCCCCTCAACTAACCCCTGGTCAACTGACCCTGGTCATAGTGACACCCCCCAACTGACCCTGGTCATAGTGACACCCCCCAACTGACCCTGGTCATAGTGACACCCCCCCAACTGACCTCAGGCATAGTGACACCCCCCAACTGACCCTGGTCATAGTGACACCCCCCAACTGACCTCAGGCATAGTGACACCCCCCAACTGACCTCAGGCATAGTGACACCCCTCAACTGACCCCGGTCATAGTGACACCCCCATCTAACCTCGGTCATAGTGACACCCCCCAACTAACCTTGGTCATAGTGACACCCCCCAACTAACCCCGGTCATAGTGACACCCCCCAACTAACCCCGGTCATAGTGACACCCCCCAACTAACCCCGGTCATAGTGACACCCCCCAACTAACCCCGGTCATAGTGACACCCCCCAACTAACCTCGGTCATAGTGACACCCCCCAACTAACCCCGGTCATAGTGACACCCCCCAACTAACCCCGGTCATAGTGACACCCCCCAACTAACCCCGGTCATAGTGACACCCCCCAACTATCCTCGGTCATAGTGACACCCCCCCAACTAACCCCAGTCATAGTGACACCCCCCAACTATCCTCGGTCATAGTGACACCCCCCCAGCTAACCCCGGTCATAGTGACACCCCCAAATGACCAGGGTCATAGTGACCCCCCCAACTAACCCCAGTCATAGTGACCCCCCCAACTAACCCCAGTCATAGTGACACCCCTCAACTAACCTCGGTCATAGTGAGACCCCTCAACTAACCCCAGTCATAGTGACCCCCCCCAACTAACCCCAGTCATAGTGACCCCCCCAACTAATCCCAGTCATAGTGACACCCCTCAACTGACCCCGGTCATAGTGACACCCCCCAACTAACCCCGGTCATAGTGACACCCCCCAACTAACCCCGGTCATAGTGACACCCCCCAACTAACCTCGGTCATAGTGACACCCCCCCAACTAACCCCGGTCATAGTGACCCCCCAACTAACCCCAGTCATAGTGACACCCCCAACTGACCAGGGTCATAGTGACCCCCCCAACTAACCCCAGTCATAGTGACACCCCTCAACTAACCTCGGTCATAGTGACCCCCCAGCTAACCCCGGTCATAGTGACACCCCCAACTGACCAGGGTCATAGTGACCCCCCCAACTAACCCCAGTCATAGTGACACCCCTCAACTAACCTCGGTCATAGTGAGACCCCTCAATTGACCCCAGTCATAGTGACACCCCTCAACTGACCCCGGTCATAGTGACACCCCCCAACTAACCCCGGTCATAGTGACACCCCCCAACTAACCCCGGTCATAGTGACACCCCCAACTAACCCCAGTCATAGTGACACCCCCCAACTAACCCCGGTCATAGTGACACCCCTCAACTAACCCCGGTCATAGTGACACCCCCTCATCTAACCTCGGTCATAGTGACACCCCTCAACTGACCCCGGTCATAGTGACCCCCCTCAACTAACCCCGGTCATAGTGACACCCCCTCATCTAACCCTTGGTCAACTGACCAGGGTCATAGTGACCCCCCCAACTAACCCCAGTCATAGTGACACCCCTCAACTGACCCCAGTCATAGTGACACCCCCCCAACTAACCTCGGCCATAGTGACACCCCTCAACTGACCCCGGTCATAGTGACACCCCTCAAATGACCCCGGTCATACTGACACCCCCAACTAACCCCGGTCATAGTGACACCCCCCAACTAACCTCGGTCATAGTGACACCCCCCAACTAACCTTGGTCATAGTGACACCCCCCAACTAACCCCGGTCATAGTGACACCCCCCAACTAACCTCAGTCATAGTGACACCCCCCAACTAACCCCGGTCATAGTGACACCCCCCAACTAACCCCGGTCATAGTGACACCCCCCAGCTAACCCCGGTCATAGTGACACCCCCAACTGACCAGGGTCATAGTGACCCCCCCAACTAACCCCAGTCATAGTGACCCCCCCAACTAACCCCAGTCATAGTGACACCCCTCAACTAACCTCGGTCATAGTGAGAACCCCCCAACTAACCTCGGCCATAGTGACACCCCCAACTAACCCCAGTCATAGTGACACCCCCCCAACTAACCTCGGCCATAGTGACACCCCTCAACTAACCCCGGTCATAGTGACACCCCCAACTAACCCCGGTCATAGTGACACCCCTCAACTGACCCCGGTCATAGTGACAACCTCCAACTAACCCCGGTCATAGTGACACCCCTCAACTGACCCCGGTCATAGTGACACCCCCCAACTAACCCCGGTCATAGTGACACCCCTCAACTGACCCCGGTCATAGTGACACCCCCCCAACTAACCTCGGTCATAGTGACACCCCCCAGCTAACCTCGGTCATAGTGACACCCCCAACTAACCCCGGTCATAGTGACACTCCCCCAACTAACCCCGGTCATAGTGACACCCCTCAACTGACCCCGGTCATAGTGACACCCCCAACTAACCTCGGTCATAGTGACACCCCCAACTAACCCCGGTCATAGTGACACCCCCCAACTAACCCCGGTCATAGTGACACCCCCTCATCTAACCCCTGTCATAGTGACACCCCCAACTAACCCCGGTCATAGTGACACCCCCCCAGCTAACCTCGGTCATAGTGACACCCCCAGCTAACCCCGGTCATAGTGACCCCCCAGCTAACCCCGGTCATAGTGACACCCCCAACTAACCCCGGTCATAGTGACACCCCCAACTAACCCCGGTCATAGTGACACCCCCAACTAACCCCGGTCATAGTGACACCCCTCAACTGACCCCGGTCATAGTGACACCCCCAACTAACCCCGGTCATAGTGACACCCCCCCAGCTAACCTCGGTCATAGTGACACCCCCAGCTAACCCCGGTCATAGTGACCCCCCAGCTAACCTCGGTCATAGTGACACCCCCCAGCTAACCCCGGTCATAGTGACACCCCCCCAGCTAACCCCGGTCATAGTGACACCCCCCAGCTAACCTCGGTCATAGTGACACCCCCCCAGCTAACCCCGGTCATAGTGACACCCCCCAGCTAACCCCGGTCATAGTGACACCCCCCCAGCTAACCCCGGTCATAGTGACACCCCCAGCTAACCCCGGTCATAGTGACACCCCCAGCTAACCCCGGTCATAGTGACACCCCCCCAGCTAACCCCGGTCATAGTGACACCCCCCCAGCTAACCCCGGTCATAGTGACACCCCCCCAGCTAACCCCGGTCATAGTGACCCCCCCAGCTAACCCCGGTCATAGTGACACACCCCTAACTAACCCCGGTCATAGTGACCCCCCCAGCTAACCCCGGTCATAGTGACACACCCCTAACTAACCCCGGTCATAGTGACACACCCCAACTAACCTCGGTCATAGTGACACACCCCAACTAACCTCGGTCATAGTGACACCCCCAACTAACCCCGGTCATAGTGACACCCCCAACTAACCCCGGTCATAGTGACACCCCCAACTAACCTCGGTCATAGTGACACCCCCAACTAACCCCGGTCATAGTGACACCCCCAACTAACCCCGGTCATAGTGACACCCCCAACTAACCCCGTTCATATTGACACCCCAACTAACCCCGGTCATAGTGACACCCCCAACTAACCCCATTCATAGTGACATCCCCCAACCAACCCCCGGTCATAGTGACACCCCCAACTAACCCCGGTCATAGTGACACCCCCTCATCTAACCTCGGTCATAGTGACACCCCCCAACTAACCCCGGTCATAGTGACACCCCTCAACTGACCCGGTCATAGTGACACCCCCCCAACTAACCCCGGTCATTGTGACACCCCCCCAGCTAACCTCGCTCATAGTGACCCCCCCCCAGCTAACCCCGGTTATAGTGACCCCCCAGCTAACCCCGGTCATAGTGACACCCCCAACTAACCCCGGTCATAGTGACCCCCCAACTAACCTCGGTCAAAGTGACACCCCCCCAGCTAACCCCGGTCATAGTGACACCCCCCAACTAACCTCGGTCATAGTGACACCCCCCCCAGCTAATCCCGGTCATAGTGACACCCCCCCAGCTAACCCCGGTCATAGTGACACCCCCCCAGCTAACCCCTGTCATAGTGACACCCCCCCAGCTAATCCCGGTCATAGTGACACCCCCCCAGCTAACCCCGGTCATAGTGACACCCCCCCAGCTAACCCCGGTCATAGTGACACCCCCCCAGCTAATCCCGGTCATAGTGACACCCCCCCAGCTAACCCCGGTCATAGTGACACCCCCCCAGCTAATCCCGGTCATAGTGACACCCCCCCAGCTAACCCCGGTCATAGTGACACCCCCCCAGCTAATCCCGGTCATAGTGACACCCCCCCAGCTAATCCCGGTCATAGTGACACCCCCCCAGCTAACCCCGGTCATAGTGACACCCCCCCAGCTAACCCCGGTCATAGTGACACCCCCCCAGCTAACCCCAGTCATAGTGACACCCCCTCAGCTAACCCCGGTCATAGTGACACCCCCCCAGCTAACCCCGGTCATAGTGACACCCCCCAACTAACCCCAGTCATAGTGACACCCCCTCAGCTAACCCCTGTCATAGTGACACCCCCCAACTGACCCCGGTCATAGTGACCCCCCACCGCTAACCCCGGTCATAGTGACACCCCCCCAGCTAACCCCGGTCATAGTGACACCCCCCCAGCTAACCCCGGTCATAGTGACACCCCCCAGCTAACCCCGGTCATAGTGACACCCCCCCAGCTAACCCCGGTCATAGTGACACCCCCCAGCTAACCCCGGTCATAGTGACACCCCCCCAGCTAACCCCGTTCATAGTGACACCCCCCAGCGAACCCCGGTCATAGTGACCCCCCAGCTAACCCCGGTCATAGTGACCCCCCCAACTAACCCCGGTCATAGTGACCCCCCCAGCTAATCCCGGTCATAGTGACACCCCCCCCCAGCTAACCCCAGTCATAGTGACACCCCCCCAGCTAACCCCGGTCATAGTGACCCCCCAACTAACCTCGGTCAAAGTGACACCCCCCGGCTAACCCCGGTCATAGTGACACCCCCCAGCTAACCCCGGTCATAGTGACACCCCCCAACTAACCCCGGTCATAGTGACACCCCCCCAGCTAACCCCGGTCATAGTGACACCCCCCCAGCTAACCCCGGTCATAGTGACACCCCCCCAGCTAACCCCGGTCATTGTGACACCCCCCAGCTAATCACGGTCATAGTGACACCCCACCGCTAACCCCGGTCATAGTGACACCCCCCAGCTAACCCCGGTCATAGTGACACCCCCCAACTAACCCCGGTCATAGTGACACCCCCCCAGCTAACCCCGGTCATAGTGACACCCCCCCAGCTAACCCCTGTCATAGTGACACCCCCCAGCTAATCCCGGTCATAGTGACACCCCCCCAGCTAACCCCGGTCATAGTGACACCCCCCAACTAACCCCGGTTATAGTGACCCCCCAACTAACCCCTGTCATAGTGACACCCCACCGCTAACCCCGGTCATAGTGACACCCCCCAACTAACCCCGGTTATAGTGACCCCCCAACTAACCCCTGTCATAGTGACACCCCCCAGCTAACCCCTGTCATAGTGACCCCCCAGCTAACCCCGGTCATAGTGACCCCCCAGCTAACCCCGGTCATAGTGACACCCCCCAGCTAACCCCGGTCATAGTGACACCCCCCAGCTAACCCCGGTCATAGTGACACCCCCCAACTAACCCCGGTCATAGTGACACCCCCCAACTAACCCCGGTCATAGTGACACCCCCCCAGCTAACCCCGGTCATAGTGACCCCCCAACTAACCCCGGTCATAGTGACACCCCACCGCTAACCCCGGTCATAGTGACACACCCCCACCTAACCCCGGTCATAGTGACACCCCCCAACTAACCTCGGTCATAGTGACACCCCCCAACTAACCCCGGTTATAGTGACCCCCCAACTAACCCCTGTCATAGTGACCCCCCAACTAACCCCGGTCATAGTGACCCCCCAGCTATCCCCGGTCATAGTGACCCCCCCAGCTAACCCCGGTCATAGTGACCCCCCAACTAACCCCTGTCATAGTGACCCCCCAACTAACCCCGGTCATAGTGACCCCCCAGCTATCCCCGGTCATAGTGACCCCCCCAGCTAACCCCGGTTATAGTGACCCCCCAACTAACCCCTGTCATAGTGACCCCCCAACTAACCCCGGTTATAGTGACCCCCCAACTAACCCCGGTCATAGTGACACCCCCCAGCTAACCCCTGTCATAGTGACCCCCCAACTAACCCCGGTTATAGTGACCCCCCAGCTATCCCCGGTCATAGTGACACCCCCCAGCTAACCCCGGTCATAGTGACACCCCCCAACTAACCCCGGTCATAGTGACCCCCCAACTAACCCCAGTCATAGTGACACCCCCCAGCTAACCCCTGTCATAGTGACCCCCCAACTAACCCCGGTCATAGTGACACCCCCCAACTAACCCCGGTCATAGTGACCCCCCCCAGCTAACCCCTGTCATAGTGACACCCCCCCAGCTAACCCCGGTCATAGTGACACCCCCAACTAACCCCGGTCATAGTGACATCCCCCAACTAACCCCGGTCATAGTGACACCCCCCAGCTAACCCCCGTCATAGTGACACCCCCCAGCTAACCCCCGTCATAGTGACACCCCCCCAGCTAACCCCGGTCATAGTGACACCCCCCCAGCTAACCCCCGTCATAGTGACACCCCCCAGCTAACCCCCGTCATAGTGACACCCCCCCAGCTAACCCCTGTCATAGTGACACCCCCCAGCTAATCCCGGTCATAGTGACACCCCCAACTAACCCCGGTCATAGTGACACCCCCAGCTAACCCCGGTCATAGTGACACCCCCCAACTAACCCCGGTCATAGTGACCCCCCAGCTAACCCCGGTCATAGTGACACCCCCCAGCTAACCCCGGTCATAGTGACACCCCCCAGCTAACCCCGGTCATAGTGACACCCCCCAGCTAACCCCGGTCATAGTGACACCCCCCAGCTAACCCCGGTCATAGTGACACCCCCCCAGCTAACCCCGGTCATAGTGACACCCCCCAGCTAACCCCCGTCATAGTGACCCCCCAGCTAACCCCGGTCATAGTGACCCCCCAGCTAACCCCGGTCATAGTGACCCCCCCCAGCTAACCCCGGTCATAGTGACCCCCCAGCTAACCCCGGTCATAGTGACCCCCCCCAGCTAACCCCGGTCATAGTGACCCCCCAGCTAACCCCGGTCATAGTGACCCCCCCCAGCTAACCCCGGTCATAGTGACACCCCCCAGCTAACCCCCGTCATAGTGACACCCCCCCAGCTAACCCCGGTCATAGTGACCCCCCAGCTAACCCCGGTCATAGTGACCCCCCCCAGCTAACCCCGGTCATAGTGACCCCCCAGCTAACCCCTGTCATAGTGACACCCCCCAACTAACCCCGGTCATAGTGACACCCCCCAGCTAATCACGGTCATAGTGACACCCCACCGCTAACCCCGGTCATAGTGACACCCCCCCAGCTAACCCCTGTCATAGTGACACCCCCAACTAACCCCGGTCATAGTGACACCCCCCCAGCTAACCCCGGTCATAGTGACACCCCCCTAGCTAACCCCTGTCATAGTGACACCCCCCAGCTAACCCCTGTCATAGTGACACCCCACCGCTAACCCCGGTCATAGTGACACCCCCCAACTAACCCCGGTTATAGTGACCCCCCAGCTAACCCCTGTCATAGTGACACCCCACCGCTAACCCCGGTCATAGTGACACCCCCCAACTAACCCCGGTTATAGTGACCCCCCAGCTAACCCCGGTTATAGTGACCCCCCAGCTAACCCCGGTCATAGTGACACCCCCCCAGCTAACCCCTGTCATAGTGACACCCCCAACTAACCCCGGTCATAGTGACACCCCCCCAGCTAACCCCGGTCATAGTGACACCCCCCCAGCTAACCCCGGTCATAGTGACACCCCCCTAGCTAACCCCTGTCATAGTGACACCCCCCAGCTAATCCCGGTCATAGTGACACCCCACCGCTAACCCCTGTCATAGTGACACCCCACCGCTAACCCCGGTCATAGTGACCCCCCAGCTAACCCCGGTTATAGTGACCCCCCAGCTAACCCCGGTCATAGTGACACCCCCCAACTAACCCCGGTCATAGTGACACCCCCCAACTAACCCCGGTCATAGTAACATCCCCCCAGCTAACCCCGGTCATAGTGACACCCCCCCAGCTAACCCCGGTCATAGTGACACCCCCCTAGCTAACCCCTGTCATAGTGACACCCCCCAGCTAATCCCGGTCATAGTGACACCCCACCGCTAACCCCGGTTATAGTGACCCCCCAGCTAACCCCGGTCATAGTGACACCCCCCAACTAACCCCGGTCATAGTGACACCCCCCAACTAACCCCGGTCATAGTGACACCCCCCAACTAACCCCGGTCATAGTGACACCCCCCCAGCTAACCCCGGTCATAGTGACACCCCCAACTAACCCCGGTCATAGTGACACCCCCCCAGCTAACCCCGGTCATAGATTGTCAGAGATATTCCTGCGCTATCAAGTATGGAAAAAGGCTGGAGGTGGAAAAGCTGCATGCACCTATTCGGGTAAACACCTGACCTTTTGATTAATTGTATGGATGAGTGGTGCAGCGCTAATCCTAAGTATAGAAACTCAGATGGTTTAAAATGGGGTCATAATTTACATAGCAAAGTGTATAGAAATAATAGTGAGCAATAAATAAAAGTATAAGAACAAATGAGATAATGAATAAAATAATGAATGTCACTAACCAGTGAGTGCGATATGCTAATAAAATAGCGTGTTATAAACTTAAATCTCTGAGGTAAAAAACTAATAAAACGTAGATAACAAAGACCAGTGTATATAAATTATATATAAATACAGTACAGCTTGATTTAAATGCATATAAAGTTCAAAAGTGACAATGTGCAGTGTGTAGACACTGTGCGTATTAGATCCCCTGAAGAAGTCACGTGTGGTGTGACGTCACGCGTAGGGACGGGATAGGCTGTATACACAGTGAGAAGCAGACGAGCTCGTCGGATACAATTGTCTTTTCCTAATTGCTAAATGTGAGTACCTGTTTTTTTGCCTAAATAAAATACTATCGTTGAAACGGAATTACACTATTGGGCTCTTTCTCCACTTCATTATCTTTTATACATTCCTGCATCGCACCTGAGGGAACTTAATCCTAGGACAGTGAGGGATGTGCAGGAGCCTCTAGGAGGATGAGATAAAGAGCCCTCTGGTCATATGCTGTTGCCCCATTACTGTGAGGTAAGGGGCCATTACCCACTGAAGTGTTTGCCCACGAAGAAGCACGAGTTTTCAAGTCACTTGGCACTTTAACTGCCACATGCGCATGCCAGCACATCATTGTCACAGAGTTCACTTTATTCATAAGGACATTCCTTTTCGTGTTAATACCTTTTATATAAAGACTTTATTTTTTGGGATATCATTTCATGTACCTAGGAGTTTTTTTGGTTCTTTTTGCACATTTTTTGCACTGTATATAGGTTTGAATACCAAACACTGCATGTACTTTGAGGTGTAGCCAAGTCTAATACGCACAGTGTCTACACACTGCACATTGTCACTTTTGAACTTTATATGCATTTAAATCAAGCTGTACTGTATTTATATATAATTTATATACACTGGTCTTTGTTATCTACGTTTTATTAGTTTTTTACCTCAGAGATTTAAGTTTATAACACGCTATTTTATTAGCATATCGCACTCACTGGTTAGTGACATTCATTATTTTATTCATTATCTCATTTGTTCTTATACTTTTATTTATTGCTCACTATTATTTCTATACACTTTGCTATGTAAATTATGACCCCATTTTAAACCATCTGAGTTTCTATACTTAGGATTAGCGCTGCACCACTCATCCATACAAATAACCCCGGTCATAGTGACCCCCCAGCTATCCCCGGTCATAGTGACCCCCCAGCTATCCCCGGTCATAGTGACCCCCCAGCTATCCCCGGTCATAGTGACCCCCCAGCTATCCCCGGTCATAGTGACCCCCCAGCTATCCCCGGTCATAGTGACCCCCCAGCTATCCCCGGTCATAGTGACCCCCCAGCTATCCCCGGTCATAGTGACCCCCCAGCTATCCCCGGTCATAGTGACCCCCCAGCTATCCCCGGTCATAGTGACCCCCCAGCTATCCCCGGTCATAGTGACCCCCCCAACTAACCCCGGTCATAGTGACCCCCCAGCTATCCCCGGTCATAGTGACCCCCCAGCTATCCCCGGTCATAGTGACCCCCCAGCTATCCCCGGTCATAGTGACCCCCCAGCTATCCCCGGTCATAGTGACCCCCCCAACTAACCCATGTACATGCCATATGATGGTCACCCTGGAGGAGGGATGATGGGGGTTATCCCATAGGATGGTGTTGCTGGTACTTGTAGTTGTGAAGTGGTGGGGGAGGATGGGTTTCCTGAGTGGTTCTGCTCCAGATGTGACTCTTCCCACAACCCCCCCCCCAACCCTGCCCCCCCTCCCCCGCTCCAACCGCCGCCACATGTTCCAGCTGCAAGAGATTTAACCCTTTCATGGAATCTGAGCATTTCCATTTCTGTATGATGACTGCATGGGGTGTGTATGATGACTGTGCATGGGGTGTGTGTGACTGCATGGGGTGTGTATGATGACTGTGCATGGGGTGTGTATGATGACTGTGCATGGGGTGTGTATGATGACTCCATGGGGTGTGTATGATGACTGTGTGCATGGGGTGTGTGTGATGACTGTGCATGGGGTGTGTGTGATGACTGTGCATGGGGTGTGTGTGATGACTGTGCATGGGGTGTGTGTGATGACTGCATGGGGTGTGTATGATGACTGTGCATGGGGTGTGTGTGATGACTGTGCATGGGGTGTGTGTGATGACTGTGCATGGGGTGTGTGTGATGACTGTGCATGGGGTGTGTGTGATGACTGTGCATGGGGTGTGTGTGATGACTGTGCATGGGGTGTGTGTGATGACTGCATGGGGGTGTGTATAATGACTGCATGGGGTGTGTATGATGACTGTGCATGGGGTGTGTGTGATGACTGCATGGGGTGTGTATGATGACTGTGCATGGGGTGTGTATGATGACTGTGCATGGGGTGTGTGTGATGACTGTGCATGGGGTGTGTATGATGACTGTGCATGGGTGTGTGTGATGACTGTGCATGGGGTGTGTGTGATGACTGTGCATGGGGTGTGTGTGATGACTGCATGGGGGTGTGTATAATGACTGCATGGGGTGTGTGTGATGACTGCATGGGGGTGTGTATAATGACTGCATGGGGTGTGTGTGATGACTGCATGGGGGTGTGTATAATGACTGCATGGGGTGTGTGTGTGAACTGTGCATGGGGTGTGTGTGATGACTGCATGGGGTTGTGTGATGACTGTGCATGGGGTGTGTGTTATGACTGCATGGGGTGTGTGTATGATGACTGTGCATGGGGTGTGTATGATGACTGCGCATGGGGTGTGTATTATTGTTGGTACCCCTGCAGCACTTGATGGGAAGATATGTCGGACCCAGAGACCCCTCTATACAGGCATGAGACCACACTCTGTATTCGGGGGAGGGGGGGGGTTCTGTATTAAGGGATCGGGGTGTTCTGTATTCTGGGATCGGGGGGGTCTGTATTCTGGGGGGTGTTCTGTATACGGGGAGGGGGGTTCTGTATTCGGGGGGTTCTGTATTCGGGGAGGGGGGGTTCTGTATTCGGGGAGGGGGGTTCTGCATTCAGGCATCGGGGGGTTCTGTATTCGGGGAGGGGGGTTCTGTATTCAGGGATTGGGGGGTCTGTATTCAGGGATCGGGGGTTCCGTATTTGGGGAGGGGGGGTTCTGTATTCGGGGAGGGGGGTTCTGTATTCGGGGAGGGGGGTTCCATATTCAGTGATCGAGGGGGTTCTGTATTCGGGGAGGGGGGTCTGTGTATTCAAGGGATTGGGGGGTTCTGTATTCGGGGAGGGGGGGGGTCTGTGTATTCAGGGATTGGGGGTTCTGTATTCGGGGAGAGGGTCCGTGTATTCAGGGATCGGGGGGTTCTGTATTCGGGGAGAGGGTCCGTATTCAGTGATCGAGGGGGTTCTGTATTCGGGGAGGGGGGTCTGTGCATTCAGGGATTGGGGGGGTCTGCATTTGGGGAGGGGGGGGTTCTGTATTCGGGGAGGGGGGGTCCCGTGTATTCAGGGATCGGGGGGTTCTGTATTCGGGGAGAGGGTCCGTATTCAGGGATGGGGGGTCCTATTCGGGGAGGGGGGGTTCTGTATTCAGGGATTGGGGGGGTCTGTATTCAGGGATCGGGGAGTTCCGTATTTTGGGGAGGGGGGGTTCTGTATTCGGGGGGGGGGTTCTGTATTCGGGGAGGGGGGTTCCATAATTCAGTGATCGAGGGGGTTCAGTATTCGGGGAGGGGGGTCTGTGTATTCAGGGATTGGGGGGTCTGCATTTGGGGAGGGGGGTTCTGTATTCGGGGAGGGGGGTCCGTGTATTCAGGGATCGGGGGGTTCTGTATTCGGGGAGAGGGTCCGTATTCAGTGATCGAGGGGGTTCTGTATTCGGGGAGGGGGGTCTGTGCATTCAGGGAATGGGGGGTCTGCATTTGGGGAGGGGGGGTTCTGTATTCGGGGAGGGGGGTCCGTGTATTCAGGGATCGGGGGGTTCTGTATTCGGGGAGAGGGTCCGTATTCAGTGATCGAGGGGGTTCTGTATTCGGGGGAGAGGGTCCGTGTATTCAGGGATCGGGGGGTTCTGTATTCGGGGAGGGGGTTCCATATTCAGTGATCGAGGGGGTTCTGTATTCGGGGAGGGGGGTCTGTGTATTCAGGGATTGGGGGGTCTGCATTTGGGGAGGGGGGGGGTTCTGTATTCGGGGAGGGGGGTCCGTGTATTCAGGGATCGGGGGGTTCTGTATTCGGGGAGAGGTCCGTATTCAGTGATCGAGGGGGTTCTGTATTCGGGAGAGGGTCCGTGTATTCAGGGATCGGGGGGTTCTGTATTCGGGGAGAGGGTCCGTATTCAGTGATCGAGGGGTTCTGTATTCGGGGAGGGGGGTCTGTGCATTCAGGGATTGGGGGTCTGCATTTGGGGAGGGGGGGGTTCTGTATTCGGGGAGGGGGGTCCGTGTATTCAGGGATCGGGGGGTTCTGTATTCGGGGAGAGGGTCCGAATTCAGGGATGGGGGGTCCGGATTCGGGGAGGGGGGGGTTCTGAATTCAGGGAGGGGTCCGTGTATTCAGGGAGGGGGGTCCGTATTCACGGAGGGGGGGTTCTGAATTCAGGGAGGGGGTCCGTGTATTCAGGGATTGGGGGGTCTGCATTTGGGGAGGGGGGGTTCTGTATTCGGGGAGGGGGGTCCGTGTATTCAGGGATCGGGGGGTTCTGTATTCGGGGAGAGGGTCCGTATTCAGGGATGGGGGGTCCGTATTCGGGGAGGGGGGGTTCTGAATTCAGGGAGGGGTCCGTGTATTCAGGGAGGGGGGTCCGTATTCACGGAGGGGGGGTTCTGAATTCAGGGAGGGGGTCCGTGTATTCAGGGATTGGGGGGTCTGCATTTGGGGAGGGGGGGGGTTCTGTATTCGGGGAGGGGGGTCCGTGTATTCAGGGATTGGGGGGTCTGCATTTGGGGAGGGGGGGGTTCTGTATTCGGGGAGGGGGGTCCGTGTATTCAGGGATCGGGGGGTTCTGTATTCGGGGAGAGGGTCCGTATTCAGGGATGGGGGGTCCGTATTCACGGAGGGGGGTTCTGAATTCAGGGAGGGGGTCCGTGTATTCAGGGATTGGGGGGTCTGCATTTGGGGAGGGGGGGGGTTCTGTATTCGGGGAGGGGGGTCCGTGTATTCAGGGATTGGGGGGTCTGCATTTGGGGAGGGGGGGGTTCTGTATTCGGGGAGGGGGGTCCGTGTATTCAGGGATCGGGGGGTTCTGTATTCGGGGAGAGGGTCCGTATTCAGGGATGGGGGGTCCGTATTCACGGAGGGGGGTTCTGAATTCAGGGAGGGGGTCCGTGTATTCAGATATCGGGGGGGTTTTAGGTGACGTCTCATTGTGTGGAATGTATTTTCTTCGGAATAACAATGACATTGGAGGCCAATTTTCCGCGGATGACGTGTGGAGAAAACATCTGGATTGTCCCCATCTGGCCGAGTCGCTTCCATTGAGCAATTCACACAAGGCGGATGGGAAGGAGGTTCAGGCGGTGTGTTGTGGCGCCACCTTGTGGCCTGTGTAGGAAGGACAGGGAATGATTGCTCAGTGTGGGGAATGTATTATTGGCGGAGTTCCTCCACAGTCTGATCCACATTTCTCTGCTTTGTTAGGTGGGAAGTGAATACGGCGTACTGCAACTCCATCCAAGAGCTGCCCCCCTACAGCAACCCCCAGAGGCTCCTCAACATCATTGACATGGCTGTCTTTGACTTCCTGATAGGTAAGTTGTACAACCCCCCCCACCCCCCCATTAGGAAGCGCTCTCCTTGCAGAGCCTGTTCTCCGCATACTGGGGCGGTCAGGGGGTTCTCTTCATGCCAGGGGCCCAGCCAGCTGGGAGCACCCCACAGTGACCCCTGGCCTGCTGGGAGCACCCCACAGTGACCCCTGGCCTGCTGGGAGCGCCCCACAGTGACTCCCGGCCCGCTGGGAGCGCCCCACAGTGACTCCCGGCCCGCTGGGAGCGCCCCACAGTGTACCCCGGCCCACTGGGAGCGCCCACAGTGACTCCCGGCCCGCTGGGAGCGCCCCACAGTGACTCCCGGCCCGCTGGGAGCGCCCCACAGTGTACCCCGGCCCACTGGGAGCGCCCACAGTGACTCCCGGCCCGCTGGGAGCACCCCACAGTGACCCCGGCCCGCTGGGAGCACCCACAGTGACTCCCGGCCCGCTGGGAGCGCCCACAGTGACTCCCGGCCCGCTGGGAGCGCCCCACAGTGTACCCCGGCCCGTTGGGAGCGCCCCACAGTGTACCCCGGCCCGCTGGGAGCGCCCCACAGTGATCCAGGCCTGCAAAGAGCACCCCACAGTGACCCCCGGCCCACTGGGAGTGCCCCATAGAGCTGCACAGATACTCCATCATGTGTTTCTCCCCACAGGGAACATGGATCGCCATCACTACGAGATATTCACCCAGTTTGGAGATGACGGTTTCCTGCTACACCTGGATAACGCCAGAGGGTGGGTGACGTATCCATAGTAACAGCAGGCTCCGCCTTCCCAACACGCTGCTTATCTGCTGCTGGCTGTATTACAGGTTTGGACAACATTCCCGTGACGAGATGACCATCCTGGCTCCTCTCTACCAATGCTGCAGGTGAGTCCCCCCCCATAGTCCCCCCTCCATAGTCCCCCCTCCATAGTCCCTCCCCATAGTCCCCCCTCCATAGTCCCTCCCATAGTCCCCCCCCATAGTCCCTCCCCATAGTCCCTCCCCATAGTCCCTCCCCATAGTCCCTCCCCATAGTCCCTCCTCCATAGTTTCCCCCTCCATAGTTCCCCTCCCCCCCATAGTCCCCCCTCCATAGTAGTCCCCCCTCCATAGTCCCCCTCCATAGTCCCTCCCATGGCTCCGCCTATTGTTCCCCCCTCCATAGTTCTCCCTCCATAGTCCCCCCTCCATAGTTCTCCCCCCATAGTCCCCCCTCCATAGTCCCTCCCATAGTCCCCCCTCCATACTCTCTCCCATAGTCCTTCCCATAGTCCCTCCCAAAGTCCCTCTCATAGTCCCTCCTCCCCATACTTCCCCCCTCATAGTCCCACCTCATAGCCCCCTCCCCATAGACTCCCCTCCCATAGTCCCTCCCCATAGTCCCTCCCTATAGTCCCCCCTCCCATAGTCCCTCCTCCCCTTATAGTTCCACCCCATAGTCCCCCTCCCCATAGTCCCTCCTCCCCATAGTTCCCCCCTCATAGTCCCCCCTCCCCATAGTCCCACCCCATAGTCCCCCCTCCCCATAGTCCCCCTCCCATAGTCCCTCCCCATGGTCCCCCTCCCATAGTCACCACTGGTGAGGCTGGAGCCTGCCTGGCCGATTCCTGAAGCGTAAACCGTGATCTGTGTAATTTTTTTTTAAAAGCTCCCGGCCTAAAGGCGCCTGCGATAGACCTAGCCAGGACAGAGGCTTTTGGAGGGGACTGAATGCCAGCCACCTGCCTACCGATTATGGGCCCTGGCATTTGGGGGGAATGGTGCTCTTTGTGAGCTGTATGCCTGGGGACCCTGGAGGTGGCATTACTTTAGATTCAGGTCCTTGTCCCCCAAGACACACAGACTCTGGGGACTCTGGATATCCCATTGTGATGGGAGTCACTAATAGGGGCACAAGGTGAATGAGAACCCCACTATGATCTGTGCTAGTCAGACTCAATGCTGTATATATGTATATATAATGTGTGCTGTCTTATTATGTTGCTGTGCTAGTTTGGGGTGGGGCTGTATTCCAATGTTCTATTGTGTCCGATATTCTGGGATGTTTATCTCTATGGAGGGAGGGGGGATTCGATGATAAGAATGTTTACTGATAAGTTTGAACACACCTGACTTGTGTGTCTATTATCATTGGACAGTTTAACCCGCCCTCTTTTCCAAGGGTGGGGGGGAGAGTCTCTGAGTTATTTTATCTGTTGTGTCCATGTGTGACCCTCAAGACAGAGCTTTGTCTCGTATTTGGGGGGGAGAATTATTCGTATGGGTTTCTTGTTCGGTTGATTCGGAGTGTTCTGTAGCTGCCTTGGTGTTCGGGAAGGGAATGTCCTAAACGACTTTAACCCCTTTCATACTCGGGGTGTCGTTACAACTGGTGGCAGCGGGATCATTTCCACAGCCCAGAAGGACAGCTACAAGAGGACACAGGACAATGGAAGCACAGTATGAATGGCTAAAGCGCTTTACCATTAAGTACTTACTGGAGAACCGGGGCCGAGCGGCCAACAACCGTAAGAAGAGGGACATTATCACAGAACTAGTCGAAATGGATAGAGCCGAAAGACACAACATAACCGAAAGGCCCAGCGTAAGAGACAGGACACCCGAAGAGGCAAGTTTTGATTGGGCTGGTAAAGTAAGACTGGCACATTATGGTCCTAACCCTACAGCAGAGATCATAGACCGAGTTATAGTGGCTGTGGAGGCAACTTGGCCACAGCAAAGAGGTGCTGCAGCAGCAGAAGTCACAGCAGCACCAACTGAAAGGAGAGGTACAGATACCAGGAGAGGAGAGGAGAGGAGAGGTACAGATACCAGGAGAGGAGAGGTACAGATACCAGGAGAGGAGAGGTACAGATACCAGGAGAGGAGAGGAGAGGTACAGATACCAGGAGAGGAGAGGAGAGGTACAGATACCAGGAGAGGAGAGGTACAGATACCAGGAGAGGTACAGATACCAGGAGAGGAGAGGAGAGGTACAGATACCAGGAGAGGAGAGGTACAGATACCAGGAGAGGAGAGGAGAGGTACAGATACCAGGAGAGGAGAGGAGAGGTACAGATACCAGGAGAGGAGAGGTACAGATACCAGGAGAGGAGAGGTACAGATATCAGGAGAGGTACAGATACCAGGAGAGGAGAGGAGAGGCACAGATACCAGGAGAGGAGAGGAGAGGTACAGATACCAGGAGAGGAGAGGAGAGGTACAGATACCAGGAGAGGAGAGGAGAGGAGAGGTACAGATACCAGGAGAGGAGAGGAGAGGTACAGATACCAGGAGAGGAGAGGTTCAGATACCAGGAGAGGAGAGGTTCAGATACCAGGAGAGGAGAGGTACAGATACCAGGAGAGGAGAGGAGAGGTACAGATACCAGGAGAGGAGAGGAGAGGTACAGATACCAGGAGAGGATAGGAGAGGTTCAGATACCAGGAGAGGAGAGGTACAGATACCAGGAGAGGAGAGGTACAGATACCAGGAGAGGAGAGGAGAGGTACAGATACCAGGAGAGGAGAGGAGAGGTACAGATACCAGGAGAGGAGAGGTACAGATACCAGGAGAGGAGAGGTACAGATACCAGGAGAGGAGAGGAGAGGTTCAGATACCAGGAGAGGAGAGGTTCAGATACCAGGAGAGGAGAGGAGAGGTTCAGATACCAGGAGAGGAGAGGAGAGGTTCAGATACCAGGAGAGGAGAGGAGAGGTTCAGATACCAGGAGAGGAGAGGAGAGGTTCAGATACCAGGAGAGGAGAGGAGAGGTTCAGATACCAGGAGAGGAGAGGAGAGGTACAGATACCAGGAGAGGAGAGGTACAGATACCAGGAGAGGAGAGGAGAGGTACAGATACCAGGAGAGGAGAGGAGAGGTACAGATACCAGGAGAGGAGAGGTACAGATACCAGGAGAGGAGAGGTACAGATACCAGGAGAGGAGAGGAGAGGTTCAGATACCAGGAGAGGAGAGGTTCAGATACCAGGAGAGGAGAGGAGAGGTTCAGATACCAGGAGAGGAGAGGAGAGGTTCAGATACCAGGAGAGGAGAGGAGAGGTTCAGATACCAGGAGAGGAGAGGAGAGGTTCAGATACCAGGAGAGGAGAGGAGAGGTTCAGATACCAGGAGAGGAGAGGTACAGATACCAGGAGAGGAAAGGAGAGGTACAGATACCAGCCGCCATGGAAGAGGAATTCAGAAGGAGGTTGCGAGAGATGCAGATACAGCACAGAGGACCAGTATCAGAGCAGGCCCTGCTGGGATGGTTTGATTCTATCCGCTGTGAACTCTGGAAGGAAGCGCTAGCCCGTGAGCAGCGACACCAGGGAAAAGTTCTCCCCTCCATCCTTGTAGGGTACTGGTCACAGTATGAAGTACGAATGCTGTTATTGGGGGAACAGCCGAACCAGGAGTGGACAGCTGAGTTAAGCAGGCTGATCCGGGCAGAGATGCGGTTGGAATAGAGCTGCAGAGCCCTCCAGTGGTACGTAGCCCAAGTGTGCCCGTGGTCAGTGGGTGACAGCCCCACGGAAGGCTTTGACTATGATGGCCTGGGATTGTTGTACTGGAGGCCGTCCAGGGACCCTGACTTTGGGAGTGATCGGGAGTGGCGTTTGGAGCAAATAATGGAGCACAGAGAATGAAGACTGAATGTCTCGGAAGTGCACTGGGCACAGGAAGATTTGGAGTTTCTGGCCGTTCAGGAATGGGAGCTGGAGATCGCCTACAGACAGCAGCTAGACTCTGCTCAGCAGTAGGGTGGGGCTCCCTTTACCTGGGACTATCAGGAATTACCAGTTGACAACTCCGAAATCCTGGCTGAAGAATCGGCAGTGGAAAATCTGGAGATGGCCATCCCCAAAGCTGAAGTGCTGACAACAGGGCAGAGTTCCACTAACCTCTGCCCAGCACTGATAGCATCTTCTGGGTTCCATGGACAGGAGATGGTGAACCTCTATCCCCAGACACCAGTTGCAGAGACAGGGGATTTGATAGACTTTTCTGCTGAGGAAGAACAACCTGATGAGCCTCCAGCAGAAGAGCTGTGTGACAGACCTAGCCGGGACAGAGGTGCTGGTATCGGGGCCAAATTTCAGTGTGCTCTGCCCAGCACCAACAGCAGTATCTGTGGAGTTGCAAGGAACTTCCCCAGCTGAGGCACTGGTCACCAGACAGAGGGTCCAAGACCTCTGCCCCACACCTGTGGCAGTTCAGGAGGCTCATGGTGAGAAGGTGGCAATCCCTTCCCAGTGGATTTCAGAGATGCAGGGAGGAGAAGCAGCCATTTTCCCTCCCCAACAAGGGTTTGTGTACCTGGGAGACAATACCAGTGAAAGGGAGTTCCAACAGCAGACGGCGCCCCAGAATGATGACACCAACCCAGCTGAATCGCTGGCAACCGGGCACAGTGCTACCAACCTCTGCCCAGCAACGGAAAGAACTACAGAGTTCCAGGGAGGTGGGGCAGTCGGCCTCCCTCCCCAACAGTTAGCCGGAGCAGATGGTGTGGGGTTTCCAGCAGAAGGACTGGCAACAGGGCAGAGTGCTGCTGTCTTCTGCCCTCAACTAACAGAGGATGGATTTCCTGTAAAGGTGGATGGGGCTTCAGTCCCCACCTGTATACCCCAGGGATGGTGGGCAGTTGGCCCAGATCCCCAACAGCATGATTGAGTGAGCCCAGTCACCCTGTCTTCTCTCCAGCGGCTGAAAGGACTCCAGGGAGAAGGGCCAGTCCAGGCCTCTCCCCAGCGGAGGGCATGTTCTCTGAGAGAGGCAAAGGTTGGCTGGGTGAGTAATACTTTGTTTGGAACAATTTATTTGAGGCACTGTGTGGGTACAGGCATTAGAGGACTGGAACTACTGACTAACTTCGGAGTCAACCCGTCTGGGGTCTTCTCCTGTGTTAGTCTCCTGCCGAAAGGGGAGAAATGTGACAGACCTAGCCGGGACAGAGGCTTTTGGAGGGGACTGAATGCCAGCCTCTTGCCAACCGATTATGGGCCCTGGCATTTGGGGGGAACGGTGCTCTTTGTGAGCCTAATGCCTGGGGACCCTTGAGGTGGCATTCCTTTAGATTCAGGTCCATGTCCCCCAAGACACACAGACTCTGGGGACTCTGGATATCCCATTGTGATGGGAGTCACTAATAGGGGCACAAGGTGAATGAGAACCCCACTATGATCTGTGCTGGTCAGGCTCAATGCTGTATATATGTATATATAATGTGTGCTGTCTCATTATGTTGCTGTGCTAGTTTGGGGTGGGGCTGTATTCCAATGTTCTATTGTGTCTGATATTCTGGGATGTTTATCTCTATGGAGGGAGGGGGGATTCCTCCAGCAGCCCCCTGCTGATAAGAATGTTTACTGATAAGTTTGAACACACCTGACTTGTGTGTCTATTGTCATTGGACAGTTTAACCCGCCCTCTTTTCCAAGGGTGGGGGGGGGAGAGTCTCTGAGTTATTTTATCTGTTGTGTCCATGTGTGATAATAAAGGAGTTGATTCCTGGTTGACCCTCAAGACAGAACCTCGTCTCGTATTTGGGGGGAGAGTTATTCGTATGGGTTTCTTGTTCGGCTGATCGGAGTGTTCGGTAGCTGCTTTTGTGTTTGGGAATGGAATGTCCTAAACGACTTTAACCCCTTTCATACTCAGGGTGTCGTTACACCGCCCAAACATTGCACTTTGTTTACCCGGCGGGCTAAATGGTAGAAAATGCTCGATGTGGACAGGGGAGTCCCTACCGATCTGCTATTGAGACAGTGAGGAGACTTCCCGCCATCAGAACACACCGAGCCATATTACCAGCAGCTCTTAATGGTCAGGAAAAGCCCAGCGGACTGGCTGTACATTAATCGATCATCCAATTCCTGCTGAACTCAAACTTCAGTCGTGTACCGGCAGTCCCAAACGATCCCCCACTGTGGCGGCAGTGCCAAACCATCCCCTGCTGTACCGGCTGTCCAAAACCATCCCCCGCTGTACCAGCTGTCCCAAATCATCCCCCGCTGTACCGGCTGTCCAAAACCATCTGGAAAAAATATATATAAAACACAAAGCGCTGCGATGCTAAATAGCTGATAATTACACATAAAACCAAGTGAGGCTGCTATCAAAAGAGAGTGTTTTCAGAGTCACTTAAAAAGAATAAATAATGATATTTGAAGCGCTTCACAATGTGCATGAAAATGAATATATAAGAATAAATATAAATATAAATAGTCCAATAAATCCAGCGGTGAGTAAAACTTCCTAAAAAATCCAGCAATCAAAATAGTGTAAAATTATAAAAAATTTGTGACACCAAATGTGTAAAAAATTCACATAAAAAATCCACATAAAAATAAATATATAGGGATGTATTCAGAAGGTTCAATTATACAGGTGTAGAATCCTGATTGGTATAGAGCTTTTGATCACTAGCAAAGCTGTTTAAAAACACTTGCTTAATTAAGGTGCTCATTGATAGTACCAATGTGTTTTTTGCTTCTATTCACAACCAATGTGAGAATCATAAACAGGCAAATAAGAGAAAAAACCAATCATTGTGCAATAGTTAGGATACCAAGGTACACAGGCAAACTTCAATCCACTCACGTGTGTCTTATAATGATAAGGCATATGCAGGTTTTACTATAGCAGTCAGCCGCCTTAGACAGGAGCAGATTCACTGCAGTACACAGAGCGTCCTTGGCTCCTCCCACACGTTACATCACAGTCACGTGACTTTTTCAAGGATAATACAAGCTCTGACGGACTCAGCTTTATAGCACAACAGCAGAGTGGTTGCCATGGCTATAGCATGAGTTTGTCATCATTCTGCTTCCTGCATAAACTTCAATCCTGTTAAAACCTACTTTTATTAGACATGTAATTCATATGAATATCGTTGGTTTATCAAAACCACGATTCCATGTGTAAAAAACGCAGTGTGTAAAAAGTAAAAAATATATATATTGATATCTCTAACCACGTTTAATTCTTCAACTCCCTCCAGTGGTCACAATTGGTATAACATCTCACAGAGGGAGTATATGGCAAAGCCTTGTCTCTAATGGTTTTGATAATTGACCAGTGCCCCATGATATCACAAAAATGGGGTATCCACATGCTCTGCTCATAAATGTATGGAAAACGGAGTAAACAAGATGACATGATATATATATATATATATATATATATATATATATATATACATATAAAATATACATATATAAAATTAAAATAAGATATGATATAAGAAATAGGGAAATAATATTAAAATATAAAATTAAAATCAAAAATTCCATGATAGAATATTGCAAAAATGGATGATGACCATTATTTATATGCTAGAACTGAACCAAATATTGCCACTCAGAAAAAACTGGTATTGGACAAATACCGGTAATGAGAATATTAGACCAAAAAATAAATAAAAATAAAAAATAAAAAATATTCAAATAAAATATATACCATACAAATATATATATATATATATAAATCTGAAAAACCTCTAAAAATCAGAAATAAAACAATTCAGGTCGAATTCAATGTTCAAACCATGGGGTTCTAATGTACCCATCTGGAATATCCATTTGGATTCATTCTTGCTGAGTTCCCTCACTTTATGGGAACCCCTCCAATGAGCCTTATACTTTTGAATAGCCCAGAATTGGAGACCCCTAGGGTCTCTATTATGATACCTATCAAAATGTTTTGAAACACTGTGTTTTGGATAGCCTTTTCTAATGTTCTGGATATGCTCTCTTATTCTCTTCCACATTGGTCGCTTCGTTCTGCCAATGTATTGGAGGGAGCAGGAGCACTGTAAAGCATATACCACCCCCTCAGTCCTGCAAGATATAAAATCCTTTATTTCAAATTCTTGTCCAGTATTTGTTGAAGAAAATTTCTAACATTTGTATCCATTTTGATTAGTATTTATGCAGGCATAACACCTTTTACAGGGATAGAATCCTTTACCCTGAAAAAAGGTTAAATCAGTTATTCTCTTGGGTGGGTTGGGTACATTTTTAGCTATGATGTCCCTTAGAGTTGGGGCTCGTCTATAAATGAATCTCGGTTTTTCTGGGAGTATATTTGCCAAAGTAGTATCAGTTTTTAAAATAGACCAATGTCTTTTTATAATCCTCTCTATCCTCCTGTGTTGTACACTGAAGTCCATTATCAGAGGTATGTCATCTGTTTTGTCATTTACCTTGTTTTTATCTTGGATCAGCACTTCTCTTGAGGTTTGATTGACTTCTGTTATTTTTTCTTCTATAAAACATTTATTGTACCCTTTTTCTTCAAACCTCTTACCTATCCACTGAGCATGTTTAAGATAGTCATTATTTTCTGAACAATTTCTCCGTAAGCGAATAAACTGGCCCTTCGGAATGTTGATTAACCATGGCTCATAGTGGCAACTCGTTACTGGTATATAGCTGTTCCTTTCCACCGGTTTGAAGAAAGTTTTTGTGCTGATGATATTGGCTGTTAGTTCTATTTCGAGATCAAGGAACTGGATTTTAGTCTCACTAATTTGATGTTCAAGTTTAATATTTTTTTGGTTCATATTCAAACGTTGGAAAAAGGATCTTAAACTCAGTTCATCACCCTTCCAAATAAAAATACAATCGTCTATGAATCTTTTATATAGAACCAGTTCCTTTGGAGTATTTAAAAAGATGGCATCCTCCTCCCATTTTGCCATGAATATGTTGGCTACACTTGGGGCATATTTAGCTCCCATCCCAATACCCGTTAGTTGTTGAAAATAATTGTCATTATACCAGAAGTAGTTATGTTGAATACCAAAGGCCAGGCTTCTAAGAAGAAATCTTTTCTGTTTAGAAATGAGATGGCTGAATGAATCCATAGCCCATTTAGATGCTTCTATTGCATCGCTATGTTCAATTATTGTGTACAGTGAAGCAACATCAGCAGTTGCTAACAGATATCTTCCATTAGGGTCCAGGGTCAGAGATTTTAATATCTGTAATAAATGTTTGGTATCACGTAGATAAGCTTTAGTGTTAGGTACTAGGGGTTGCAAGAATTTGTCCACATATTCCCCTAGTCTTGCATTGATCGATTGAATCCCATTAATGATGGGTCTTCCTGGTGGTGCCTCAGCATTCTTATGGATCTTCGGGATGGTGTAAATGATTGGAACTCTACATGTATCCGGTACTAAATATCTAGATTCTTTTTTGGATAGAATATTTTTGTTGATTCCTTTTTGAATCAAAGAGGACAGATCTCGTTTGTATTCTCTAGTAGGATTGCTACTGAGTTTCAGATATGTGTTACATAGTTACATAGGTGAGGTTGAAAAAAGACACAAGTCCATCAAGTCCAACCTATGTGTGTGATTATATGTCAGTATTACATTACATATCCCTGTATATTGCGGTCATTCAGGTGATTATCTAATAGTTTCTTGAAGCTATCAATGCTCCCCGCTGAGACCACCGCCTGTGGAAGGGAATTCCACATCCTTGCCGCTCTTACAGTAAAGAACCCTCTACGTAGTTTAAGGTTAAACCTCTTTTCTTCTAATTGTAATGAGTGGCCACGAGTCTTATTAAACTCTCTTCTGCGAAAAAGTTTTATCCCTATTGTGGGGTCACCAGTCCGGTATTTATATAATGAAATCATATCCCCTCTCAAGCGTCTCTTCTCCAGAGAGAATAAGTTCAGAGCTCACAACCTTTCCTCATAACTAAGATCCTCCAGACCCTTTATTAGCTTTGTTGCCCTTCTTTGTACTCGCTCCATTTCCAGTACATCCTTCCTGAGGACTGGTGCCCAGAACTGGACAGCATACTCCAGGTGCGGGCGGACCAGAGTCTTGTAGAGCGGGAGAATTATCGTTTTATCTCTGGAGTTGATCCCCTTTTTAATGCCAATATTCTGTTTGCTTTATTAGCAGCAGCTTGGCATTGCATGCCATTGCTGAGCCTATCATCTACTAGGACCCCCAGGTCCTTTTCCATCCTAGATTCCCCCAGAGGTTCTCCCCCCAGTGTATAGATTGCATTCATATTTTTGACACCCAAATGCATTATTTTACATTTTTCTACATTGAACCTCATTTGCCATGTAGTCGCCCCTCCCCCATTCATTTGTTCAGGTCTTTTTGCAAGATTTCCACATCCTGCGGAGAAGTTATTGCCCTGCTTAGCTTAGTATCGTCTGCAAATACAGAGATTGAACTGTTTATCCCATCCTCCAGGTCATTTATGAACAAATTAAATAGGATTGGTCCCAGCACAGAACCCTGGGGGACCCCACTACCCACCCCTGACCATTCTGAGTACTCCCCATTTATCACCACCCTCTGAACACGCCCTTGTAGCCAGTTTTCAATCCATGTACTCACCCTATGGTCCATGCCAACGCACCTTATTTTGTACAGTAAACGTTTATGGGGAACTGTGTCAAATGCTTTTGCAAAATCCAGATACACCACGTCTACGGGCCTTCCTTTATCTAGATGGCAACTCACCTCCTCATAGAAGGTTAATAGATTGGTTTGGCAAGAACGATTCTTCATGAATCCATGCTGATTACTGCTAATGATATCATTCTTATTACTAAAATCTTGTATATAGTCCCTTATCATCCCCTCCAAGAGTTTACATACTATTGATGTTAGGCTAACTGGTCTGTAATTCCCAGGGATGTTTTTTGGGCCCTTTTTAAATATTGGTGCTACATTGGCTTTTCTCCAATCTGCTGGTACCATTCCAGTCAATAGACTGTCTGTAAAAATTAGGAACAACGGTCTGGCAATCACCTGACTGAGTTCCCTAAGTACCCTCGGATGCAAGCCATCTGGTCCCGGTGATTTATTAATGTTAAGTTTCTCAAGTCTAATTTTAATTCCGTCCTCTGTTAACCATGGAGGTGCTTCCTGTGTTGTGTCATGAGGATAAACACTGCAGTTTTGGTTACTGTGTTATTATCGTTAAGTTGTCCCATCAGTTCCTGGTGGTAGTATTCCTTTGTTAGTACTACAATGGCGCCCCCTTTGTCGACCGGTCTAATTATAATATCTTTATTTGCTTCCAATTGTTTTATACCTTGTTGTATATGCTGGGATTCCGAGATTCTACTGAACTTGAGTTGTTCCAGGTCTTTGATCACCATTTTTTTAAACACCTCAATATGTTCATTATTTGTAGAGGGTGGATTGAATAGTGACTTATTTCTTAAATCACTATGCTGTACTCCTCTGCCAAGTTCCACTCCTTTGTTCAATGTAGATGGTGGTCTGGATAATAAGTATTTCTTGATATTCAATTTCCTGGTGTATTTTTGTATGTCAATATACATCTGGAATTTGTCCAGATTCTTTTTTGGTGCATATTTAAGGCCTTTGTCCAGTGTGATTAATTCGGCTCGTGTGAGCTCTTTGCCGCTGAGGTTGTAGATGCCTTCCCCTAGTACTCTCTTTTTCTTTTGGGTTTGCCATCCTGCTCTGCATCCCCTTTTATGGTGTTTGGACTTCTTTCTCTGTTTGTATATTCCTGTAGGGGTGGGGGATCTTCGTTTCTGCGGAAATCTAAAAAAGATCTTGACTGTTCTTCCTCTATGTAATTTCTAAGAGGCTCGTATCTATTGGTGGTAGGCAATGGGCTCCTCCTATCAGGATATCTGTATTGGTCGTATTCTCTGGTCCCATTCCTATTACCTTTGGACTGGTGGTCTCGAGATTCACCATTGCTCTGTTGATAGTCCCTATGATCTCTCCTATCCTGATCATACCGATAATCCCTTGGCTGATCCCTATGAGGTTGTTGGTAGGAGTTTCTGGGGTCATTTCTGGAATTATATTGATTTTCTCTTGGTTCAGTTCTAGTTGAATGTTGATAGTATCCTTGTTCCCCATACCTGGGGTACCTGCCATTTTCCACCTGATCATATTGCGATTCATTACCTGATTGGTGCGATCTTGATTGATTGTAGGGTGGATAGTGGGGTTTGTTTGGTCTTTTATTGGCATTATTTTTCCAGTAAGGTCTTCTTGGTGATTTATTTTTTGTTTTGTTCCTCCACCAAGGTTTTGGTGTTCTTGATCCATTGTCATGTGTGTTACTTTGTTCCCATTGTTTCTGTTGGTTATATCTTGGGGTTTCTGGTGTCCTGGATCTCCTTTCTGGAGTCCTATAATATGTATTTCTCCTGGGGCTAACTATCCTCACCTCTCTATCTGGTGATGAGGCTATAGACCCAGTTTTACCTTGTTTGGCATTGATTTGCCAATTGAAAACCTGTTCTAACTGATAATCATTGGTATCTCTGAGGTATTTTCTCTTTTTCCTTTGTTTCAATTCAACATCTTTCTGTTCTAACACTTTATTCAGTTGTTGAGTTAGTGATGAAAAAGGTGCTGTCTCTTTAAAAGGGTCCAGTATGGTTTTGCATTCAGCAATTTGCTGGTTAATCATGTTTAATTTCCTTTGTTTCCTTTTTAAGGCAAAATGTACTAGATCCAGACCTTTATCGTTAAAAAATTTATACCACTCATTAGTTGCGTCTTGATCTGTCCAACCATCACAGATAGGTACATCCCATCTCAATCTTCTCGGGACAATTTTATCTTTAATGTATTGTTCATGAGCAGCTATGTCCCACCATAGGCTTACCTTTTTTTCCATTAGGTGGCCGAATTTCCTAAAATTGGTGTCTAAATCACCCTTATCGATGCTAGGTGCAGTGGAAAAAACATTTTCCAAATTAATTGTGCGTTTTTCAATAAAATCAAAAATATCCATCACTGCAGCTATATGTGAAAAAACTGAAAAATAAGTGGAAAAAATATATATAAAACACAAAGCGCTGCGATGCTAAATAGCTGATAATTACACATAAAACCAAGTGAGGCTGCTATCAAAAGAGAGTGTTTTCAGAGTCACTTAAAAAGAATCAATAATGATATTTGAAGCGCTTCACAATGTGCATGAAAATGAATATATAAGAATAAATATAAATAGTCCAATAAATCCAGCGGTGAGTAAAACTTCCTAAAAAATCCAGCAATCAAAATAGTGTAAAATTATAAAAAATTTGTGACACCAAATGTGTAAAAAATTCACATAAAAAATCCACATAAAAATAAATATATAGGGATGTATTCAGAAGGTTCAATTATACAGGTGTAGAATCCTGATTGGTATAGAGCTTTTGATCACTAGCAAAGCTGTTTAAAAACACTTGCTTAATTAAGGTGCTCATTGATAGTACCAATGTGTTTTTTGCTTCTATTCACAACCAATGTGAGAATCATAAACAGGCAAATAAGAGAAAAAACCAATCATTGTGCAATAGTTAGGATACCAAGGTACACAGGCAAACTTCAATCCACTCACGTGTGCCTTATAATGATAAGGCATATGCAGGTTTTACTATAGCAGTCAGCCGCCTTAGACAGGAGCAGATTCACTGCAGTACACAGAGCGTCCTTGGCTCCTCCCACACGTTACATCACAGTCACGTGACTTTTTCAAGGATAATACAAGCTCTGTGCAGATCAGCAGTTTCACACAGTGTACTGCAGTGAATCTGCTCCTGTCTAAGGCGGCTGACTGCTATAGTATAACCTGCATATGCCTTATCATTATAAGGCACACGTGAGTGGATTGAAGTTTGCCTGTGTACCTTGGTATCCTAACTATTGCACAATGATTGGTTTTTTCTCTTATCTGCCTGTGTATGATTCTCACATTGGTTGTGAATAGAAGCAAAAAACACATTGGTACTATCAATGAGCACCTTAATTAAGCAAGTGTTTTTAAACAGCTTTGCTAGTGATCAAAAGCTCTATACCAATCAGGATTCTACACCTGTATAATTGAACCTTCTGAATACATCCCTATATATTTATTTTTATGTGGATTTTTTATGTGAATTTTTTACACATTTGGTGTCACTAATTTTTTATAATTTTACACTATTTTGATTGCTGGGTTTTTTAGGAAGTTTTACTCACCGCTGGATTTATTGGACTATTTATATTTATATTTATTCTTATATATTCATTTTCATGCACATTGTGAAGCGCTTCAAATATCATTATTGAGTCCCAAACCATCCCCGCTTGTACCGGCAGTCCCAAACCATCCCCTGCTGTACCGGCTGTCCAAAACCATCCCCCGCTGTACCAGCTGTCCCAAACCACCCCCCGCTGTACCGGCAGTCCCAAACCATCCCCTGCTGTACCGGCTGTCCAAAACCATCCCCCGCTGTACCAGCTGTCCCAAACCATCCCCCGCTGTACCGGCTGTCCAAAACCATCCCCCGCTTGTACCGGCAATCCCAAACCATCCCCCGCTTGTACCGGCAATCCCAAACCATCCCCCGCTTGTACCGGCAGTCCCAAACAATCCCCGCTGTACCGGCAGTCCCAAACCATCCCCCATGGTACCGGCAGTCCCAAGTGTAAGAGATCCCCACCCTACACAGCCGGGCGTAGTCCTTGTACTTTATTTTTATGTTTTATTGAAGGGATTGTAACTTGGATGAGGAGATATGGGATGCCCAGAACTATAAGTTGCAATCTTGAAACACCCAATACGAGGACAATATGCGACCGGTCTAAACTATGTGGCATGTTCACCAATGCCAGGAGCCTGGCGGACAAGATGGGTGAACTAGAGATACTGTTGTACAAGGAGGATTTGGATTTTGTGGGAATTTCAGAGACCTGGTTCAACAGCTATCATGATTGGCTGGCAAACATTCAAGGGTATACCCTATACCGCAAGGATAGAGAGGGTAAAAAAGGGGGAGGGGTATGCCTATATATCAAGAATAATGTACAAGTGAATGTGAGAGATGACATCACTGAGGGGGCTAGAGAGGAGGTGGAATCCTTATGGGTAGAGCTCCAAAGGGATGAAGCTAAGGGGAAAATAATACTGGGAGTATGCTATAGGCCCCCTAACCTGAGGGAGGAAGTGGAGACGGATCTCCTATCACAAATTGGATTAGCAGCAAGGATGGGAAGTGTTATCATAATGGGGGATTTTAATTATCCAGACATAGACTGGGCGGAGGGAACCGCGCATTCATTTAAGGCTCGCCAGTTCCTTAATGTCTTGCAGGACAATTTTATGGGTCAGATGGTAGACGCACCAACTAGAAATAAAACATTACTAGATCTACTGATTACCAACAATACAGACCTGATAACAGATGTGGAAATACGGGGCAATTTAGGTAACAGCGATCACAGGTCAATTAGTTTCAGTATAAATCACACAAATAGGAGACATGAAGGGAACACAAAGACACTGAATTTCAAAAGAGCCAACTTCCCTAAACTACAAACCTGGCTAAAAGGCATAAATTGGGATAAAATATTAGGAACAAAGAATACAGAGGAGAGATGGGTTTGCTTTAAGAGCATATTAAATAAGGGCATTAGCCAATGTATCCCATTGGGTAATAAATTTAAAAGAGCGAACAACCATCCTGGATGGCTTAACTCCAATGTAAAAATGCATATAAAAGCAAAGGAGAAGGCCTTCAAAAAATACAAGGTTGAGGGATCATCATCAGCATTCAGACTTTATAAAGAATGCAATAAGAAATGTAAGGGTGCAATTAGGATGGCTAAGATAGAACATGAAAGACACATAGCGGAGGAGAGCAAAAAAAATCCCAAGAAATTTTTTAAGTATGTAAACAGTAAAAAAGGGAGGACAGACCATATTGGCCCCATAAAGAATGAGGAAGGACATCTGGTTACAAAGGATGGGGAGATGGCAAAGGTATTGAATTTATTCTTCTCCTCAGTCTTCACGAGTGAATCGGGGGGCTTCAGTAACCAAAACTGCAGTGTTTATCCTCATGACACAACACAGGAAGCACCTACATGGTTAACAGAGGACGGAATTAAAATTAGACTTGAGAAACTTAACATTAATAAATCACCGGGACCAGATGGCTTGCATCCGAGGGTACTTAGGGAACTCAGTCAGGTGATTGCCAGACCGTTGTTCCTAATTTTTACAGACAGTCTACTGACTGGAATGGTACCAGCTGATTGGAGAAAAGCCAATGTAGCACCAATATTTAAAAAGGGCCCAAAAAACATCCCTGGGAATTACAGACCAGTTAGCCTAACATCAATAGTATGTAAACTCTTGGAGGGGATGATAAGGGACTATATACAAGATTTTAGTAATAAGAATGATCTCATTAGCAGTAATCAGCATGGATTCATGAAGAATCGTTCTTGCCAAACCAATCTATTAACCTTCTATGAGGAGGTGAGTTGCCATCTAGATAAAGGAAGGCCTGTAGATGTGGTGTATCTGGATTTTGCAAAAGCATTTGACACAGTTCCCCATAAACGTTTACTGTACAAAATAAGGTGCGTTGGCATGGACCATAGGGTGAGTACATGGATTGAAAACTGGCTACAAGGGCGAGTTCAGAGGGTGGTGATAAATGGGGAGTACTCGGAATGGTCAGGGGTGGGTAGTGGGGTCCCCCAGGGTTCTGTGCTGGGACCAATCCTATTTAATTTGTTCATAAACGACCTGGAGGATGGGATAAACAGTTCAATCTCTGTATTTGCAGACGATACTAAGCTAAGCAGGGCAATAACTTCTCCGCAGGATGTGGAAACCTTGCAAAAAGATCTGAACAAATGAATGGGGGAGGGGCGACTACATGGCAAATGAGGTTCAATGTAGAAAAATGTAAAATAATGCATTTGGGTGTCAAAAATATGAATGCAATCTATAGACTGGGGGGAGAACCTCTGGGGGGATCTAGGATGGAAAAGGACCTGGGGGTCCTAGTGGATGATAGGCTCAGCAATGACATGCAATGCCAAGCTGCTGCTAATAAAGCAAACAGAATATTGGCATTAAAAGGGGGATCAACTGCAGAGATAAAACGATAATTCTCCCGCTCTACAAGACTCTGGTCCGGCCGCACCTGGAGTATGCTGTCCAGTTCTGGGCACCAGTCCTCAGGAAGGATGTACTGGAAATGGAGCGACTACAAAGAAGGGCAACAAAGCTAATAAAGGGTCTGGAGGATCTTAGTTATGAGGAAAGGTTGCGAGCTCTGAACTTATTCTCTCTGGAGAAGAGACGCTTGAGAGGGGATATGATTTCAATTTACAAATACTGTACTGGTGACCCCACAATATACAAATACCGGACTGGTGACCCCACAATATACAAATACCAGACTGGTGACCCCACAATAGGGATAAAACTTTTTCGCAGAAGAGAGTTTAATAAGACTCGTGGCCACTCATTACAATTAGAAGAAAAGAGGTTTAACCTTAAACTACGTAGAGGGTTCTTTACTGTAGGAGCGGCAAGGATGTGGAATTCCCTTCCACAGGCGGTGGTCTCAGCGGGGAGCATTGATAGCTTCAAGAAACTATTAGATAATCACCTGAATGACCGCAATATACAGGGATATATAATGTAATACTGACACATAATCACACACATAGGTTGGACTTGAGGGACTTGTGTCTTTTTTCAACCTCACCTACTATGTAACTATGTAACTATATAATACACCTCCGGTATATACACACTTCTCTTCTACCTCCAGCACTGACTTGCTTGTAGAACTACAACTCCCAGAACCAGCTAGCACTGAATTGCAGGCCTGACAAGGGCTCAGCCAGGCCCAAAGCAGAATGCCCTTTGCAAGCAGGGACCGCTGGCCCCTTTGGTGCAGCAAAATTGGTGCAGGCCCTGCCAGTCCTCTCCACAGGCTCTGCACCCATCCCAGACCTCTCCACTGGCTCTGCACCCATCCCAGACCTCTCCACTGGCTCTGCACCCATCCCAAACTGTACTCTCCCAGTCCTCTCCACAGGCTCTGCACCCATCCCAAACTGTACTCTCCCAGTCCTCTCCACCGGCTCTGCACCCATCCCAAACTGTACTCTCCCAGTCCTCTCCACAGGCTCTGCACCCATCCCAGACTGCACTCTCTCAGTCCTCTCCACAGGCTCTGCACCCATCCCAGACTGCACCCCCCCAGTCCTCTCCACTGGCTTTGCACCCATCCCAGACTGCACTCTCCCAGTCCTCTCCACTGGCTCTGCACCCATCCCAGACTCTGCACTATCCTAGTCCTCTCCATAGGCTCTGCACCCATCCCAGACTGCACTCTCCCAGTCCTCTCCACTGGCTCTGCACCCCTCTCGCAGACTGCACTCTCCCAGTCCACTCCACTGGCTCTGCACCTATCCCAGACTGCACTCTGCCAGTCCTCTCCACTGGCTCTGCACCCATCCCAGACTGCACTCTCCCAGTCCTCTCCACTGGCTCTGCACCCATCCCTGACTGCACTCTCCCAGTCCTCTCCACTGGCTCTGCACCCATCCCAGACTGCACTCTCCCAGCCCTCTCCACTGGCTCTGCACCCATCCCAGACTGCACTCACCCAGCCCACTCCACTGGCTCTGCACCCCTCCCAGACTGCATTCCCCCAGTCCACTCCACTGGCTCTGCACCCCTCTCGCAGACTGCACTCTCCCAGTCCACTCCACTGGCTCTGCACTCTCCCAGTCCTCTCCACTGGCTCTGCACCTATCCCAGACTGCACTCTCCCAGTCCTCTCCACTGGCTCTGCACTCTCCCAGTCCTCTCCACAGGCTCTGCACCCCTCCCAGACTGCACTCTCCCAGTCCTCTCCACTGGCTCTGCACCCATCCCAGACTGCACTCTCCCATTCCTCTCCACTGACTCTGCACCCATCCCAGACTGCTCTCTCCCAGTCCTCTCCACTGGCTCTGCACCCATCCCAGACTGCACTCACCCAGCCCACTCCACTGGGTCTGCACCCCTCCCAGACTGCATTCCCCCAGTCCACTTCACTGGCTCTGCACCCATCCCAGACTGCACTCTGCCAGTCCTCTCCACAGGCTCTGCACCTATCCCAGACTGCACTCTCCCAGTCCTCTCCACTGGCTCTGCACTCTCCCAGTCCACTCCACTGGCTCTACACCCATCCCAGACTGCACTCTCCCAGTCCTCTCCACTGGCTCTGCACCCATCCCAGACTGCACTCACCCAGCCCACTCCACTGGCTCTGCACCCATCCCAGACTGCACTCTGCCAGTCCTCTCCACTGGCTCTGCACCACTCCCAGACTGCACTATCCTAATCCTCTCCATAGGCTCTGCACCCATCCCAGACTGCACTCACCCATCCCACTCCACTGGCTTTGCACCCATCCCAGACTGCACTCACCCAGCTCACTCCACTGGCTCTGTACCTATCCCAGACTGCACTCTCCGAGTCCTCTCCACTGGCTCTGCACTCTCCCAGTCCTCTCCACTGGCTCTGCACCTATCCCAGACTGCACTCTCCGAGTCCTCTCCACTGGCTCTGCACTCTCCCAGTCCTCTCCACTGGCTCTGCACCTATCCCAGACTGCACTCTCCCAGTCCACTCCACTGGCTCTGCACCCATCCCAAACTGCACTCTCCCAGTCCTCTCCACTGGCTCTGCACCCATCCCAAACTGCACTCTCCCAGTCCTCTCCACTGGCTCTGCACCCATCCCAGACTGCACTCTGCCAGTCCTCTCCACTGGCTCTGCACCCCTCTCGCAGACTGCACTCTCCCAGTCCACTCCACTGGCTCTGCACCCATCCCAGACTGCACTCACCCAGCCCACTCCACTGGCTCTGCACCCATCCCAGACTGCACTCTGCCAGTCCTCTCCACTGGCTCTGCACCCATCCCAGACTGCACTCACCCAGCCCACTCCACTGGCTCTGCACCCATCCCAGACTGCACTCTGCCAGTCCTCTCCACTGGCTCTGCACCCCTCTCGCAGACTGCACTCTCCCAGTCCTGTCCACTGGCTCTGCACCCCTCTCGCAGACTGCACTCTCCCAGTCCACTCCACTGGCTCTGCAATCTCCCAGTCCTCTCCACTGGCTCTGCACCTATCCCAGACTGCACTCTCCCAGTCCTCTCCACTGGCTCTGCACTCTCCCAGTCCTCTCCACAGGCTCTGCACCCCTCCCAGACTGCACTCTCCCAGTCCTCTCCACTGGCTCTGCACCCATCCCAGACTGCACTCTCCCATTCCTCTCCACTGACTCTGCACCCATCCCAGACTGCTCTCTCCCAGTCCTCTCCACTGGCTCTGCACCCATCCCAGACTGCACTCACCCAGCCCACTCCACTGGCTCTGCACCCATCCCAGACTGCACACTGCCAGTCCTCTCCACAGGCTCTGCACCTATCCCAGACTGCACTCTCCCAGTCCTCTCCACTGGCTCTGCACTCTCCCAGTCCACTCCACTGGCTCTACACCCATCCCAGACTGCACTCTCCCAGTCCTCTCCACTGGCTCTGCACCCATCCCAGACTGCACTCACCCAGCCCACTCCACTGGCTCTGCACCTATCCCAGACTGCACTGTGCCAGTCCTCTCCACTGGCTCTGCACCACTCCCAGACTGCACTATCCTAATCCTCTCCATAGGCTCTGCACCCATCCCAGACTGCACTCACCCATCCCACTCCACTGGCTTTGCACCCATCCCAGACTGCACTCACCCAGCTCACTCCACTGGCTCTGTACCTATCCCAGACTGCACTCTCCGAGTCCTCTCCACTGGCTCTGCACTCTCCCAGTCCTCTCCACTGGCTCTGCACCTATCCCAGACTGCACTCTCCGAGTCCTCTCCACTGGCTCTGCACTCTCCCAGTCCACTCCACTGGCTCTGCACCCATCCCAAACTGCACTCTCCCAGTCCTCTCCACTGGCTCTGCACCCATCCCAGACTGCACTCTGCCAGTCCTCTCCACTGGCTCTGCACCCCTCTCGCAGACTGCACTCTCCCAGTCCACTCCACTGGCTCTGCACCCATCCCAGACTGCACTCACCCAGCCCACGCCACTGGCTCTGCACCCATCCCAGACTGCACTCTGCCAGTCCTCTCCACTGGCTCTGCACCCATCCCAGACTGCACTCACCCAGCCCACTCCACTGGCTCTGCACCCATCCCAGACTGCACTCTGCCAGTCCTCTCCACTGGCTCTGCACCCCTCTCGCAGACTGCACTCTCCCAGTCCTGTCCACTGGCTCTGCACCCCTCTCGCAGGCTGCACTCTCCCAGTCCACTCCACTGGCTCTGCACCCATCCCAGACTGCAATCTCCCAGTCCTCTCCACAGGCTCTGCACTCATCCCAGACTGCACTCTCCCAGTCCACTCCACTGGCTCTGCACCCATCCCAGACTGCACTCTCCCAGTCCTCTCCACAGACTCTGCACCCATCCCTGACTGCACTCTCCCAGTCCTCTCCACTGGCTCTGCACCCCTCCCAAACTGCACTCTCCCAGCCCACTCCACTGGCTCTGCACCCATCCCAGACTGCACTCTCCCAGTCCTCTCCATAGACTCTGCACCCATCCCTGACTGCACTCTCCCAGTCCTCTCCACTGGCTCTGCACTCTCCCAGTCCACTCCACTGGCTCTGCACCCATCCCAGACTGCATTCTGCCAGTCCTCTCCACTGGCTCTGCACCCATCCCAGACTGCACTCTCCCAGTCCTCTCCACTGGCTCTGCACTCTCCTAGTCCTCTCCACAGGCTCTGCACCCCTCCCAGACTGCACTCTCCCAGTCCTCTCCACTGGCTCTGCACCCATCCCAGACTGCACTCTCCCATTCCTCTCCACTGACTCTGCACCCATCCCAGACTGCACTCTCCCATTCCTCTCCACAGGCTCTGCACCCCTCCCAGACTGCACTCTCCCAGTCCTCTCCACTGGCTCTGCACCCATCCCAGACTGCACTCTCCCATTCCTCTCCACTGGCTCTGCACCCATCCCAGACTGCACTCTCCCATTCCTCTCCACTGACTCTGCACCCATCCCAGACTGCACTCTCCCAGTCCTCTCCACTGGCTCTGCACCCATCCCAGACTGCACTCTCCCAGTCCTCTCCACTGGCTCTGCACACATCCCAGACTGCACTCACCCAGCCCACTCCACTGGCTCTGCACCCCTCCCAGACTGCATTCCCCCAGTCCACTCCACTGGCTCTGCACCCATCCCAGACTGCACTCTGCCAGTCCTCTCCACAGGCTCTGCACCCATCCCAGACTGCACTCTCCCAGTCCTCTCCACTGGCTCTGCAGACTGCACTCTCCCAGTCCACTCCACTGGCTCTACACCCATCCCAGACTGCACTCTCCCAGTCCTCTCCACTGGCTCTGCACCCATCCCAGACTGCACTCACCCAGCCCACTCCACTGGCTCTGCACCTATCCCAGACTGCACTCTGCCAGTCCTCTCCACTGGCTCTGCACCACTCCCAGACTGCACTATCCTAGTCCTCTCCATAGGCTCTGCACCCATCCCAGACTGCACTCACCCAGCCCACTCCACTGGCTCTGCACCCCTCCCAGACTGCATTCCCCCAGTCCACTCCACTGGCTCTGCACCCATCCCAGACTGCACTCTGCCAGTCCTCTCCACAGGCTCTGCACCCATCCCAGACTGCACTCTCCCAGTCCTCTCCACTGGCTCTGCACCCCTCTCGCAGACTGCACTCTCCCAGTCCACTCCACTGGCTCTACACCCATCCCAGACTGCACTCTCCCAGTCCTCTCCACTGGATCTGCACCCATTCCAGACTGCACTCACCCAGCCCACTCCACTGGCTCTGCACCTATCCCAGACTGCACTCTGCCAGTCCTCTCCACTGGCTCTGCACCCATCCCTGACTGCACTCTCCCAGTCCTCTCCACTGGCTCTGCACCCATCCCAAACTGCACTCTCCCAGTCCTCTCCACTGGCTCTGCACCTATCCCAAACTGTACTCTCCCAGTCCTCTCCACAGGCTCTGCACCCATCCCAAACTGCACTCTCCCAGTCCTCTCCAATGGCTCTGCACCTATCCCAAACTGTACTCTCCCAGTCCTCTCCACCGGCTCTGCACCCATCCCAAACTGTACTCTCCCAGTCCTCTCCACAGGCTCTGCACCCTTCCCAGACTGGCTCTGCACCCATCCCAGACTGCACTCTCAGTCCTCTCCACTGGCTCTGCACCCATCCCAAACTGTACTCTCCCAGTCCTCTCCACAGGCTCTGCACCCTTCCCAGACTGGCTCTGCACCCATCCCAGACTGCACTCTCAGTCCTCTCCACTGGCTCTGCACCCATCCCAGACAGCACCCCCCCAGTCCTCTCCACTGGCTTTGCACCCATCCCAGACTGCACTCTCCCAGTCCTCTCCACTGGCTCTGCACCCATCCCAGACTGCACTCTCCCAGTCCTCTCCACTGGCTCTGCACCCATCCCAGACTGCACTATCCTAGTCCTCTCCATAGGCTCTGCACCCATCCCAGACTGCACTCTCCCAGTCCTCTCCACAGGCTCTGCACCCATCCCAAACTGCACTCTCCCAGTCCTCTCCACTGGCTCTGCACCACTCCCAGACTGCACTATCCTAGTCCTCTCCATAGGCTCTGCACCCATCCCAGACTGCACTCTCCCAGTCCTCTCCACTGGCTCTGCACCACTCCCAGACTGCACTATCCTAGTCCTCTCCATAGGCTCTGCACCCATCCCAGACTGCACTCACCCAGACCACTCCACTGGCTTTGCACCCATCCCAGACTGCACTCACCCAGCTCACTCCACTGGCTCTGTACCTATCCCAGACTGCACTCTCCGAGTCCTCTCCACTGGCTCTGCACTCTCCCAGTCCTCTCCACTGGCTCTGCACCTATCCCAGACTGCACTCTCCGAGTCCTCTCCACTGGCTCTGCACTCTCCCAGTCCTCTCCACTGGCTCTGCACCTATCCCAGACTGCACTCTCCGAGTCCTCTCCACTGGCTCTGCACTCTCCCAGTCCTCTCCACTGGCTCTGCACCTATCCCAAACTGCACTCTCCCAGTCCTCTCCACTGGCTCTGCACCACTCCCAGACTGCACTATCCTAGTCCTCTCCATAGGCTCTGCACCCATCCCAGACTGCACTCTCCCAGTCCTCTCCACTGGCTCTGCACCACTCCCAGACTGCACTATCCTAGTCCTCTCCATAGGCTCTGCACCCATCCCAGACTGCACTCACCCAGACCACTCCACTGGCTTTGCACCCATCCCAGACTGCACTCACCCAGCTCACTCCACTGGCTCTGTACCTATCCCAGACTGCACTCTCCGAGTCCTCTCCACTGGCTCTGCACTCTCCCAGTCCTCTCCACTGGCTCTGCACCTATCCCAGACTGCACTCTCCGAGTCCTCTCCACTGGCTCTGCACTCTCCCAGTCCTCTCCACTGGCTCTGCACCTATCCCAAACTGCACTCTCCCAGTCCTCTCCACTAGCTCTGCACCCATCCCAGACTGCACTCTGCCAGTCCTCTCCACTGGCTCTGCACCCCTCTCGCAGACTGCACTCTCCCAGTCCACTCCACTGGCTCTGCACCCATCCCAGACTGCACTCACCCAGCCCACTCCACTGGCTCTGCACCCATCCCAGACTGCACTCTGCCAGTCCTCTCCACTGGCTCTGCACCCCTCTCACAGACTGCACTCTCCCAGTCCTGTCCACTGGCTCTGCACCCCTCTCGCAGACTGCACTCTCCCAGTCCACTCCACTGGCTCTGCACCCATCCCAGACTGCACTCTCCCAGTCCACTCCACTGGCTCTGCACCCCTCTCGCAGACTGCACTCTCCCAGTCCACTCCACTGGCTCTGCACCCATCCCAGACTGCAATCTCCCAGTCCTCTCCACAGGCTCTGCACTCATCCCAGACTGCACTCTCCCAGTCCACTCCACTGGCTCTGCACCCATCCCAGACTGCACACTCCCAGTCCTCTGCACAGACTCTGCACCCATCCCTGACTGCACTCTCCCAGTCCTCTCCACTGGCTCTGCACCCCTCCCAAACTGCACTCTCCCAGCCCACTCCACTGGCTCTGCACCCATCCCAGACTGCACTCTCCCAGTCCTCTCCACAGACTCTGCACCCATCCCTGACTGCACTCTCCCAGTCCTCTCCACTGGCTCTGCACCCATCCCAGACTGCACTCTCCCAGCCCTCTCCACTGGCTCTGCACCCCTCCCAGACTGCATTCCCCCAGTCCACTCCACTGGCTCTGCACCCCTCTCGCAGACTGCACTCTCCCAGTCCACTCCACTGGCTCTGCACTCTCCCAGTCCTCTCCACTGGCTCTGCACCTATCCCAGACTGCACTCTCCCAGTCCTCTCCACTGGCTCTGCACTCTCCCAGTCCTCTCCACAGGCTCTGCACCCCTCCCAGACTGCACTCTCCCAGTCCTCTCCACTGGCTCTGCACCCATCCCAGACTGCACTCTCCCATTCCTCTCCACTGACTCTGCACCCATCCCAGACTGCTCTCTCCCAGTCCTCTCCACTGGCTCTGCACCCATCCCAGACTGCACTCACCCAGCCCACTCCACTGGGTCTGCACCCCTCCCAGACTGCATTCCCCCAGTCCACTTCACTGGCTCTGCACCCATCCCAGACTGCACTCTGCCAGTCCTCTCCACAGGCTCTGCACCTATCCCAGACTGCACTCTCCCAGTCCTCTCCACTGGCTCTGCACTCTCCCAGTCCACTCCACTGGCTCTACACCCATCCCAGACTGCACTCTCCCAGTCCTCTCCACTGGCTCTGCACCCATCCCAGACTGCACTCACCCAGCCCACTCCACTGGCTCTGCACCTATCCCAGACTGCACTCTGCCAGTCCTCTCCACTGGCTCTGCACCACTCCCAGACTGCACTATCCTAATCCTCTCCATAGGCTCTGCACCCATCCCAGACTGCACTCACCCATCCCACTCCACTGGCTTTGCACCCATCCCAGACTGCACTCACCCAGCTCACTCCACTGGCTCTGTACCTATCCCAGACTGCACTCTCCGAGTCCTCTCCACTGGCTCTGCACTCTCCCAGTCCTCTCCACTGGCTCTGCACCTATCCCAGACTGCACTCTCCGAGTCCTCTCCACTGGCTCTGCACTCTCCCAGTCCTCTCCACTGGCTCTGCACCTATCCCAGACTGCACTCTCCCAGTCCACTCCACTGGCTCTGCACCCATCCCAAACTGCACTCTCCCAGTCCTCTCCACTGGCTCTGCACCCATCCCAAACTGCACTCTCCCAGTCCTCTCCACTGGCTCTGCACCCATCCCAGACTGCACTCTGCCAGTCCTCTCCACTGGCTCTGCACCCCTCTCGCAGACTGCACTCTCCCAGTCCACTCCACTGGCTCTGCACCCATCCCAGACTGCACTCACCCAGCCCACTCCACTGGCTCTGCACCCATCCCAGACTGCACTCTGCCAGTCCTCTCCACTGGCTCTGCACCCATCCCAGACTGCACTCACCCAGCCCACTCCACTGGCTCTGCACCCATCCCAGACTGCACTCTGCCAGTCCTCTCCACTGGCTCTGCACCCCTCTCGCAGACTGCACTCTCCCAGTCAACTCCACTGGCTCTGCAATCTCCCAGTCCTCTCCACTGGCTCTGCACCTATCCCAGACTGCACTCTCCCAGTCCTCTCCACTGGCTCTGCACTCTCCCAGTCCTCTCCACAGGCTCTGCACCCCTCCCAGACTGCACTCTCCCAGTCCTCTCCACTGGCTCTGCACCCATCCCAGACTGCACTCTCCCATTCCTCTCCACTGACTCTGCACCCATCCCAGACTGCTCTCTCCCAGTCCTCTCCACTGGCTCTGCACCCATCCCAGACTGCACTCACCCAGCCCACTCCACTGGCTCTGCACCCATCCCAGACTGCACACTGCCAGTCCTCTCCACAGGCTCTGCACCTATCCCAGACTGCACTCTCCCAGTCCTCTCCACTGGCTCTGCACTCTCCCAGTCCACTCCACTGGCTCTACACCCATCCCAGACTGCACTCTCTCAGTCCTCTCCACTGGCTCTGCACCCATCCCAGACTGCACTCACCCAGCCCACTCCACTGGCTCTGCACCTATCCCAGACTGCACTGTGCCAGTCCTCTCCACTGGCTCTGCACCACTCCCAGACTGCACTATCCTAATCCTCTCCATAGGCTCTGCACCCATCCCAGACTGCACTCACCCATCCCACTCCACTGGCTTTGCACCCATCCCAGACTGCACTCACCCAGCTCACTCCACTGGCTCTGTACCTATCCCAGACTGCACTCTCCGAGTCCTCTCCACTGGCTCTGCACTCTCCCAGTCCTCTCCACTGGCTCTGCACCTATCCCAGACTGCACTCTCCGAGTCCTCTCCACTGGCTCTGCACTCTCCCAGTCCACTCCACTGGCTCTGCACCCATCCCAAACTGCACTCTCCCAGTCCTCTCCACTGGCTCTGCACCCATCCCAGACTGCACTCTGCCAGTCCTCTCCACTGGCTCTGCACCCCTCTCGCAGACTGCACTCTCCCAGTCCACTCCACTGGCTCTGCACCCATCCCAGACTGCACTCACCCAGCCCACGCCACTGGCTCTGCACCCATCCCAGACTGCACTCTGCCAGTCCTCTCCACTGGCTCTGCACCCATCCCAGACTGCACTCACCCAGCCCACTCCACTGGCTCTGCACCCATCCCAGACTGCACTCTGCCAGTCCTCTCCACTGGCTCTGCACCCCTCTCGCAGACTGCACTCTCCCAGTCCTGTCCACTGGCTCTGCACCCCTCTCGCAGGCTGCACTCTCCCAGTCCACTCCACTGGCTCTGCACCCATCCCAGACTGCAATCTCCCAGTCCTCTCCACAGGCTCTGCACTCATCCCAGACTGCACTCTCCCAGTCCACTCCACTGGCTCTGCACCCATCCCAGACTGCACTCTCCCAGTCCTCTCCACAGACTCTGCACCCATCCCTGACTGCACTCTCCCAGTCCTCTCCACTGGCTCTGCACCCCTCCCAAACTGCACTCTCCCAGCCCACTCCACTGGCTCTGCACCCATCCCAGACTGCACTCTCCCAGTCCTCTCCATAGACTCTGCACCCATCCCTGACTGCACTCTCCCAGTCCTCTCCACTGGCTCTGCACTCTCCCAGTCCACTCCACTGGCTCTGCACCCATCCCAGACTGCATTCTGCCAGTCCTCTCCACTGGCTCTGCACCCATCCCAGACTGCACTCTCCCAGTCCTCTCCACTGGCTCTGCACTCTCCTAGTCCTCTCCACAGGCTCTGCACCCCTCCCAGACTGCACTCTCCCAGTCCTCTCCACTGGCTCTGCACCCATCCCAGACTGCACTCTCCCATTCCTCTCCACTGACTCTGCACCCATCCCAGACTGCACTCTCCCATTCCTCTCCACAGGATGTGCACCCCTCCCAGACTGCACTCTCCCAGTCCTCTCCACTGGCTCTGCACCCATCCCAGACTGCACTCTCCCATTCCTCTCCACTGGCTCTGCACCCATCCCAGACTGCACTCTCCCATTCCTCTCCACTGACTCTGCACCCATCCCAGACTGCACTCTCCCAGTCCTCTCCACTGGCTCTGCACCCATCCCAGACTGCACTCTCCCAGTCCTCTCCACTGGCTCTGCACACATCCCAGACTGCACTCACCCAGCCCACTCCACTGGCTCTGCACCCCTCCCAGACTGCATTCCCCCAGTCCACTCCACTGGCTCTGCACCCATCCCAGACTGCACTCTGCCAGTCCTCTCCACAGGCTCTGCACCCATCCCAGACTGCACTCTCCCAGTCCTCTCCACTGGCTCTGCAGACTGCACTCTCCCAGTCCACTCCACTGGCTCTACACCCATCCCAGACTGCACTCTCCCAGTCCTCTCCACTGGCTCTGCACCCATCCCAGACTGCACTCACCCAGCCCACTCCACTGGCTCTGCACCTATCCCAGACTGCACTCTGCCAGTCCTCTCCACTGGCTCTGCACCACTCCCAGACTGCACTATCCTAGTCCTCTCCATAGGCTCTGCACCCATCCCAGACTGCACTCACCCAGCCCACTCCACTGGCTCTGCACCCCTCCCAGACTGCATTCCCCCAGTCCACTCCACTGGCTCTGCACCCATCCCAGACTGCACTCTGCCAGTCCTCTCCACAGGCTCTGCACCCATCCCAGACTGCACTCTCCCAGTCCTCTCCACTGGCTCTGCACCCCTCTCGCAGACTGCACTCTCCCAGTCCACTCCACTGGCTCTACACCCATCCCAGACTGCACTCTCCCAGTCCTCTCCACTGGATCTGCACCCATTCCAGACTGCACTCACCCAGCCCACTCCACTGGCTCTGCACCTATCCCAGACTGCACTCTGCCAGTCCTCTCCACTGGCTCTGCACCCATCCCTGACTGCACTCTCCCAGTCCTCTCCACTGGCTCTGCACCCATCCCAAACTGCACTCTCCCAGTCCTCTCCACTGGCTCTGCACCTATCCCAAACTGTACTCTCCCAGTCCTCTCCACAGGCTCTGCACCCATCCCAAACTGCACTCTCCCAGTCCTCTCCAATGGCTCTGCACCTATCCCAAACTGTACTCTCCCAGTCCTCTCCACCGGCTCTGCACCCATCCCAAACTGTACTCTCCCAGTCCTCTCCACAGGCTCTGCACCCTTCCCAGACTGGCTCTGCACCCATCCCAGACTGCACTCTCAGTCCTCTCCACTGGCTCTGCACCCATCCCAAACTGTACTCTCCCAGTCCTCTCCACAGGCTCTGCACCCTTCCCAGACTGGCTCTGCACCCATCCCAGACTGCACTCTCAGTCCTCTCCACTGGCTCTGCACCCATCCCAGACAGCACCCCCCCAGTCCTCTCCACTGGCTTTGCACCCATCCCAGACTGCACTCTCCCAGTCCTCTCCACTGGCTCTGCACCCATCCCAAACTGCACTATCCTAGTCCTCTCCATAGGCTCTGCACCCATCCCAGACTGCACTCTCCCAGTCCTCTCCACAGGCTCTGCACCCATCCCAAACTGCACTCTCCCAGTCCTCTCCACTGGCTCTGCACCACTCCCAGACTGCACTATCCTAGTCCTCTCCATAGGCTCTGCACCCATCCCAGACTGCACTCTCCCAGTCCTCTCCACTGGCTCTGCACCACTCCCAGACTGCACTATCCTAGTCCTCTCCATAGGCTCTGCACCCATCCCAGACTGCACTCACCCAGACCACTCCACTGGCTTTGCACCCATCCCAGACTGCACTCACCCAGCTCACTCCACTGGCTCTGTACCTATCCCAGACTGCACTCTCCGAGTCCTCTCCACTGGCTCTGCACTCTCCCAGTCCTCTCCACTGGCTCTGCACCTATCCCAGACTGCACTCTCCGAGTCCTCTCCACTGGCTCTGCACTCTCCCAGTCCTCTCCACTGGCTCTGCACCTATCCCAGACTGCACTCTCCCAGTCTACTCCACTGGCTCTGCACCCATCCCAAACTGCACTCTCCCAGTCCTCTCCACTGGCTCTGCACCCATCCCAGACTGCACTCTGCCAGTCCTCTCCACTGGCTCTGCACCCCTCTCGCAGACTGCACTCTCCCAGTCCACTCCACTGGCTCTGCACCCATCCCAGACTGCACTCACCCAGCCCACTCCACTGGCTCTGCACCCATCCCAGACTGCACTCTGCCAGTCCTCTCCACTGGCTCTGCACCCATCCCAGACTGCACTCACCCAGCCCACTCCACTGGCTCTGCACCCATCCCAGACTGCACTCTGCCAGTCCTCTCCACTGGCTCTGCACCCCTCTCGCAGACTGCACTCTCCCAGTCCTGTCCACTGGCTCTGCACCCCTCTCGCAGACTGCACTCTCCCAGTCCACTCCACTGGCTCTGCACCCATCCCAGACTGCACTCTCCCAGTCCACTCCACTGGCTCTGCACCCCTCTCGCAGACTGCACTCTCCCAGTCCACTCCACTGGCTCTGCACCCATCCCAGACTGCAATCTCCCAGTCCTCTCCACAGGCTCTGCACTCATCCCAGACTGCACTCTCCCAGTCCACTCCACTGGCTCTGCACCCATCCCAGACTGCACACTCCCAGTCCTCTGCACAGACTCTGCACCCATCCCTGACTGCACTCTCCCAGTCCTCTCCACTGGCTCTGCACCCCTCCCAAACTGCACTCTCCCAGCCCACTCCACTGGCTCTGCACCCATCCCAGACTGCACTCTCCCAGTCCTCTCCACAGACTCTGCACCCATCCCTGACTGCACTCTCCCAGTCCCCTCCACTGGCTCTGCACTCTCCCAGTCCTCTCCACTGGCTCTGCACTCTTCCAGTCCTCTCCACTGGCTCTGCACCCATCCCAGACTGCACTCACCCAGCCCACTCCACTGGCTCTGCACCCATCCCAGACTGCACTCACCCAGCCCACTCCACTGGCTCTGCACCCATCCCAGACTGCACTCTCCCAGTCCACTCCACTGGCTCTGCACCCATCCCAGACTGCATTCTGCCAGTCCTCTCCACTGGCTCTGCACCCATCCCAGACTGCACTCTGCCAGTCCTCTCCACTGGCTCTGCACTCTCCTAGTCCTCTCCACTGGCTCTGCACCCCTCCCAGACTGCACTCTCCCAGTCCTCTCCACTGGCTCTGCACCCATCCCAGACTGCACTCTCCCATTCCTCTCCACTGGCTCTGCACCCATCCCAGACTGCACTCTCCCAGTCCTCTCCACTGGCTCTTCACCCATCCCAAACTGCACTCTCCCAGTCCTCTCCACTGGCTCTGCACCCATCCCAGACTTCACTCTCCCAGTCCACTCCACTGGCTCTGCACCCCTCCCAAACTGCACTCTGCCAGTCCTTTCCACTGGCTCTGCACCCATCCCACACTGCACTCTCCCAGTCCTCTCCACTGGCTCTGCACCCATCCCAGACTGCACTCTCCCATTCCTCTCCACTGGCTCTGCACCCATCCCAGACTGCACTCTCCCAGTCCTCTCCACTGGCTCTTCACCCATCCCAAACTGCACTCTCCCAGTCCTCTCCACTGGCTCTGCACCCATCCCAGACTTCACTCTCCCAGTCCACTCCACTGGCTCTGCACCCCTCCCAAACTGCACTCTGCCAGTCCTTTCCACTGGCTCTGCACCCATCCCACACTGCACTCTCCCAGTCCTCTCCACTGGCTCTGCACCCATCCCAGACTTCACTCTCCCAGTCCACTCCACTGGCTCTGCACCCCTCCCAAACTGCACTCTGCCAGTCCTTTCCACTGGCTCTGCACCCATCCCAGACTGGACTCTGCCAGTCCTTTCCACTGGCTCTGCACCCATCCCAGACTGCACTCTCCCAGTCCTCTCCACTGGCTCTGCACCCATCCTGGACTGCACTCTCCTAGTCCTCTCCACAGGCTCTGCACCCCTCCCTGACTGCACTCTCCCAGTCCTCTCCACTGGCTCTGCACCCATCCCAGTCTGCACTCTCCCAGTTCCCTCCACTGGCTCTGCACCCATCCCAGTCTGCACTCTCCCAGTCCTCTCCACAGGCTCTGCACTCTCCCAGTCCTCTCCACAGGCTCTGCACCCCTCCCAGACTGCACTCTCCCAGTCCTCTCCACAGGCTCTGCACCCCTCCCTGACTGCACTCTCCCAGTCCTCTCCACTGGCTCTGCACCCATCCCAGTCTGCACTCTCCCAGTCCTCTCCACAGGCTCTGCACCCATCCCAGACTGCACTCTCCCAGTCCTCTCCACTGGCTCTGCACCCATCCCAGACTGCACTCACCCAGCCCACTCCACTGGCTCTGCACCTATCCCAGACTGCACTCTGCCAGTCCTCTCCACTGGCTCTGCACCACTCCCAGACTGCACTATCCTAGTCCTCTCCATAGGCTCTGCACCCATCCCAGACTGCACTCACCCAGCCCACTCCACTGGCTCTGCACCCCTCCCAGACTGCATTCCCCCAGTCCACTCCACTGGCTCTGCACCCATCCCAGACTGCACTCTGCCAATCCTCTCCACAGGCTCTGCACCCATCCCAGACTGCACTCTCCCAGTCCTCTCCACTGGCTCTGCACCCCTCTCGCAGACTGCACTCTCCCAGTCCACTCCACTGGCTCTACACCCATCCCAGACTGCACTCTCCCAGTCCTCTCCACTGGCTCTGCACCCATCCCAGACTGCACTCACCCAGCCCACTCCACTGGCTCTGCACCTATCCCAGACTGCACTCTGCCAGTCCTCTCCACTGGCTCTGCACCCATCCCAGACTGCACTCTCCCATTCCTCTCCACTGACTCTGCACCCATCCCAGACTGCATTCTGCCAGCCCTCTCCACTGGCTCTGCACCTATCCCAAACTGTACTCTCCCAGTCCTCTCCACCGGCTCTGCACCCATCCCAAACTGTACTCTCCCAGTCCTCTCCACAGGCTCTGCACCCTTCCCAGACTGGCTCTGCACCCATCCCAGACTGCACTCTCTCAGTCCTCTCCACAGGCTCTGCACCCATCCCAAACTGTACTCTCCCAGTCCTCTCCACAGGCTCTGCACCCTTCCCAGACTGGCTCTGCACCCATCCCAGACTGCACTCTCAGTCCTCTCCACTGGCTCTGCACCCATCCCAGACTGCACTCTCCCAGTCCTCTCCACTGGCTCTGCACCCCTCTCGCAGACTGCACTCTCCCAGTCCACTCCACTGGCTCTACACCCATCCCAGACTGCACTCTCCCAGTCCTCTCCACTGGCTCTGCACCCATCCCAGACTGCACTCACCCAGCCCACTCCACTGGCTCTGCACCTATCCCAGACTGCACTCTGCCAGTCCTCTCCACTGGCTCTGCACCCATCCCAGACTGCACTCTCAGTCCTCTCCACTGGCTTTGCACCCATCCCAGACTGCACTCTCCCAGTCCTCTCCACTGGCTCTGCACCCATCCCAGACTGCACTCTCCCAGTCCTCTCCACTGGCTCTGCACCCATCCCAGACTGCACTATCCTAGTCCTCTCCATAGGCTCTGCACCCATCCCAGACTGCACTCTCCCAGTCCTCTCCACAGGCTCTGCACCCATCCCAAACTGCACTCTCCCAGTCCTCTCCACTGGCTCTGCACCACTCCCAGACTGCACTCTCCCAGTCCTCTCCACTGGCTCTGCACCACTCCCAGACTGCACTATCCTAGTCCTCTCCTTAGGCTCTGCACCCATCCCAGACTGCACTCACCCAGCCCACTCCACTGGCTTTGCACCCATCCCAGACTGCACTCACCCAGCTCACTCCACTGGCTCTGCACCCATCCCAGACTGCACTCACCCAGCCCACTCCACTGGCTCTGCACCTATCCCAGACTGCACTCTGCCAGTCCTCTCCACTGGCTCTGCACCCATCCCAGACTGCACTCTCCCATTCCTCTCCACTGACTCTGCACCCATCCCAGACTGCATTCTGCCAGTCCTCTCCACTGGCTCTGCACCCATCCCAGGCTGCACTCTCCCAGTCCTCTCCACTGGCTCTGCACCCATCCCAAACTGCACTCTCCCAGTCCTCTCCACTGGCTCTGCACCTATCCCAAACTGTACTCTCCCAGTCCTCTCCACCGGCTCTGCACCCATCCCAAACTGTACTCTCCCAGTCCTCTCCACAGGCTCTGCACCCTTCCCAGACTGGCTCTGCACCCATCCCAGACTGCACTCTCTCAGTCCTCTCCACAGGCTCTGCACCCATCCCAAACTGTACTCTCCCAGTCCTCTCCACAGGCTTTGCACCCTTCCCAGACTGGCTCTGCACCCATCCCAGACTGCACTCTCAGTCCTCTCCACTGGCTCTGCACCCATCCCAGACTGCACTCTCCCAGTCCTCTCCACTGGCTCTGCACCCCTCTCGCAGACTGCACTCTCCCAGTCCACTCCACTGGCTCTACACCCATCCCAGACTGCACTCTCCCAGTCCTCTCCACTGGCTCTGCACCCATCCCAGACTGCACTCACCCAGCCCACTCCACTGGCTCTGCACCTATCCCAGACTGCACTCTGCCAGTCCTCTCCACTGGCTCTGCACCCATCCCAGACTGCACTCTCCCATTCCTCTCCACTGACTCTGCACCCATCCCAGACTGCACTCACCCAGCTCACTCCACTGGCTCTGCACCCATCCCAGACTGCACTCACCCAGCCCACTCCACTGGCTCTGCACCTATCCCAGACTGCACTCTGCCAGTCCTCTCCACTGGCTCTGCACCCATCCCAGACTGCACTCTCCCATTCCTCTCCACTGACTCTGCACCCATCCCAGACTGCATTCTGCCAGTCCTCTCCACTGGCTCTGCACCCATCCCAGGCTGCACTCTCCCAGTCCTCTCCACTGGCTCTGCACCTATCCCAAACTGTACTCTCCCAGTCCTCTCCACAGGCTCTGCACCCATCCCAAACTGCACTCTCCCAGCCCTCTCCACTGGCTCTGCACCTATCCCAAACTGTACTCTCCCAGTCCTCTCCACCGGCTCTGCACCCATCCCAAACTGTACTCTCCCAGTCCTCTCCACAGGCTCTGCACCCTTCCCAGACTGGCTCTGCACCCATCCCAGACTGCACTCTCTCAGTCCTCTCCACAGGCTCTGCACCCATCCCAAACTGTACTCTCCCAGTCCTCTCCACAGGCTCTGCACCCTTCCCAGACTGGCTCTGCACCCATCCCAGACTGCACTCTCAGTCCTCTCCACTGGCTCTGCACCCATCCCAGACTGCACCCCCCCAGTCCTCTCCACTGGCTTTGCACCCATCCCAGACTGCACTCTCCCAGTCCTCTCCACTGGCTCTGCACCCATCCCAGACTGCACTCTCCCAGTCCTCTCCACTGGCTCTGCACCTATCCCAGACTGCACTCTCCCAGTCCTCTCCACAGGCTCTGCACCCATCCCAAACTGCACTCTCCCAGTCCTCTCCACTGGCTCTGCACCACTCCCAGACTGCACTATCCTAGTCCTCTCCATTGGCTCTGCACCCATCCCAGACTGCACTCTCCCAGTCCTCTCCACTGGCTCTGCACCACTCCCAGACTGCACTATCCTAGTCCTCTCCATAGGCTCTGCACCCATCCCAGACTGCACTCACCCAGCCCACTCCACTGGCTTTGCACCCATCCCAGACTGCACTCACCCAGCTCACTCCACTGGCTCTGTACCTATCCCAGACTGCACTCTCCGAGTCCTCTCCACTGGCTCTGCACTCTCCCAGTCCTCTCCACTGGCTCTGCACCTATCCCAGACTGCACTCTCTGAGTCCTCTCCACTGGCTCTGCACTCTCCCAGTCCTCTCCACTGGCTCTGCACCTATCCCAGACTGCACTCTCCCAGTCCACGCCACTGGCTCTGCACCCATCCCAAACTGCACTCTCCCAGTCCTCTCCACTGGCTCTGCACCCATCCCAAACTGCACTCTCCCAGTCCTCTCCACTGGCTCTGCACCCATCCCAGACTGCACTCTGCCAGTCCTCTCCACTGGCTCTGCACCCCTCTCGCAGACTGCACTCTCCCAGTCCACTCCACTGGCTCTGCACCCATCCCAAACTGCACTCTCCCAGTCCTCTCCACTGGCTCTGCACCCATCCCAAACTGCACTCTCCCAGTCCTCTCCACTGGCTCTGCACCCATCCCAGACTGCACTCTGCCAGTCCTCTCCACTGGCTCTGCACCCCTCTCGCAGACTGCACTCACCCAGCCCACTCCACTGGCTCTGCACCCATCCCAGACTGCACTCTGCCAGTCCTCTCCACTGGCTCTGCACCCATCCCAGACTGCACTCACCCAGCCCACTCCACTGGCTCTGCACCCATCCCAGACTGCACTCTGCCAGTCCTCTCCACTGGCTCTGCACCCCTCTCGCAGACTGCACTCTCCCAGTCCTGTCCACTGGCTCTGCACCCCTCTCGCAGACTGCACTCTCCCAGTCCACTCCACTGGCTCTGCACCCATCCCAGACTGAAATCTCCCAGTCCTCTCCACAGGCTCTGCACTCATCCCAGACTGCACTCTCCCAGTCCACTCCACTGGCTCTGCACCCCTCTCGCAGACTGCACTCTCCCAGTCCACTCCACTGGCTCGGCACCCATCCCAGACTGCAATCTCCCAGTCCTCTCCACAGGCTCTGCACTCATCCCAGACTGCACTCTCCCAGTCCACTCCACTGGCTCTGCACCCATCCCAGACTGCACTCTCCCAGTCCTCTCCACAGACTCTGCACCCATCCCTGACTGCACTCTCCCAGTCCTCTCCACTGGCTCTGCACCCCTCCCAAACTGCACTCTCCCAGCCCACTCCACTGGCTCTGCACCCATCCCAGACTGCACTCTCCCAGTCCTCTCCACAGACTCTGCACCCATCCCTGACTGCACTCTCCCAGTCCTCTCCACTGGCTCTGCACTCTCCCAGTCCTCTCCACTGGCTCTGCACTCTTCCAGTCCTCTCCACTGGCTCTGCACCCATCCCAGACTGCACTCACCCAGTCCACTCCACTGGCTCTGCACCCATCCCAGACTGCATTCTGCCAGTCCTCTCCACTGGCTCTGCCCCCATCCCAGACTGCACTCTCCCAGTCCTCTCCACTGGCTCTGCACTCTCCTAGTCCTCTCCACTGGCTCTGCACCCCTCCCAGACTGCACTCTCCCAGTCCTCTCCACTGGCTCTGCACCCATCCAAGACTGCACTCTCCCATTCCTCTCCACTGGCTCTGCACCCATCCCAGACTGCACTCTCCCAGTCCTCTCCACTGGCTCTGCACCCATCCCAGACTGCACTCTCCCAGTCCTCTCCAATGGCTCTGCACCCATCCCAGACTGCACTCTCCCAGTCCACTCTACTGGCTCTGCACCCATCCCAGACTGCACTCTCCCAGTCCTCTCCAATGGCTCTGCACCCATCCCAGACTGCACTCTCCCAGTCCACTCTACTGGCTCTGCACCCATCCCAAACTGCACTCTCCCAGTCCTCTCCACTGGCTCTGCACCCATCCCAGACTGCACTCTCCCAGTCCTCTCCACTGGCTCTGCACCCATCCCAGACTGCACTCTCCCAGTCCACTCCACTGGCTCTGCACCCATCCCAGACTGCATTCCCCCAGTCCACTCCACTGGCTCTGAACCCATCTCAGACTGCATTCCCCCAGTCCACTCCACTGGCTCTGCACCCATCCCAGACTGCACTCTGCCAGTCCTCTCCACTGGCTCTGCACCCCTCCCAGACTGCATTCCCCCAGTGCACTCCACTGGCTCTGCACCCATCCCAGACTGCACTCTCCCAGTCCTCTCCACTGGCTCTGCACCCATCCCAGACTGCACTCTCCCAGTCCACTCCACTGGCTCTGCACCCATCCCAGACTGCATTCCCCCAGTCCACTCCACTGGCTCTGAACCCATCTCAGACTGCATTCCCCCAGTCCACTCCACTGGCTCTGCACCCATCCCAGACTGCACTCTGCCAGTCCTCTCCACTGGCTCTGCACCCCTCCCAGACTGCATTCCCCCAGTGCACTCCACTGGCTCTGCACCCATCCCAGACTGCACTCTGCCAGTCCTCTCCATAGGCTCTGCACCTATCCCAGACTGCACTCTCCCAGTCCTCTCCACTGGCTCTGCACCCCTCCCAGGCTGCACTCTCCCAGTCCACTCCACTGGCTCTGCACCCATCCCAGACTGCACTCTCCCAGTCCACTCCACTGGCTCTGCACCCATCCCAGACTGCACTCTCCCAGTCCTCTCCACGGGCTCTGCACCCCTCCCAGACTGCAATCTCCCAGTCCACTCCACTGGCTCTGCACCCATCCCAGACTGCACTCTCCCAGTCCTCTCCACTGGCTCTGCACTCTCCCAGTCCTCTCCACAGGCTCTGCACCCCTCCCAGACTGCCCTCCCCCAGTCCACTCCACTGGCTCTGCACCCCTCCCAAACTGCACTCTCCCAGTCCTCTCCACAGGCTCTGCACCCATCCCAGACTGCACTCTCCCAGTCCACTCCACTGGCTCTGCACCCATCCCAGACTGCACTCTCCCAGTCCTCTCCACTGGCTCTGCACCCCTCCCAAACTGCACTCTCCCAGTCCTCTCCACAGGCTCTGCACCCATCCCAGACTGCACTCTCCCAGTCCACTCCACTGGCTCTGCACCCATCCCAGACTGCACTCTCCCAGTCCTCTCCACTGGCTCTGCACCCATCCTAGACTGCACTCTCCCAGTCCTCTCCACTGGCTCTGCACCCATCCCAGTCTGCACTCTCCCAGTCCCCTCCACTGGCTCTGCACCCATCCCAGTCTGCACTCTCCCAGTCCTCTCCACAGGCTCTGCACTCTCCCAGTCCTCTCCACAGGCTCTGCACCCCTCCCAGACTGCACTCTCCCAGTCCTCTCCACAGGCTCTGCACCCCTCCCTGACTGCACTCTTCCAGTCCTCTCCACTGGCTCTGCACCCATCCCAGTCTGCACTCTCCCAGTCCTCTCCACAGGCTCTGCACCCATCCCAGACTGCACTCTCCCAGTCCTCTCCACTGGCTCTGCACCCATCCCAGACTGCACTCTCCCAGCCCACTCCACTGGCTCTGCACCCATCCCAGACTGCACTCTGCCAGTCCTCTCCACAGGCTCTGCACCTATCCCAGACTGCACTCTGCCAGTCCTCTCCACTGGCTCTGCACCCATCCCTGACTGCACTCTCCCAGTCCTCTCCACTGGCTCTGCACCCATCCCTGACTGCACTCTCCCAGTCCTCTCCACTGGCTCTGCACCCATCCCAGACTGCACTCTCCCAGTCCTCTCCACTGGCTCTGCACCCATCCCTGACTGCACTCTCCCAGTCCTCTCCACTTGCTCTGCACCCATCCCAGACTGCACTCTCCCAGTCCTCTCCACTGGCTCTTCACCCATCCCAGACTGCACTCTCCCAGTCCTCTCCACTTGCTCTGCACCCATCCCAAACTGCACTCTCCCAGTCCTCTCCACTGGCTCTGCACCCATCCCAGACTGCACTCTCCCAGTCCTCTCCACAGGCTCTGCACCCATCCCAGACTGCACTCTGCCAGTCCTTTCCACTGGCTCTGCACCCATCCCAGACTGCACTCTCCCAGTCCTCTCCACTGGCTCTGCACCCATCCCAGACTGCACTCTGCCAGTCCTCTCCACAGGCTCTGCACCTATCCCAGACTGCACTCTGCCAGTCCTCTCCACTGGCTCTGCACCCATCCCTGACTGCACTCTCCCAGTCCTCTCCACTGGCTCTGCACCCATCCCTGACTGCACTCTCCCAGTCCTCTCCACTGGCTCTGCACCCATCCCAGACTGCACTCTCCCAGTCCTCTCCACTGGCTCTGCACCCATCCCTGACTGCACTCTCCCAGTCCTCTCCACTGGCTCTGCACCCATCCCAGACTGCACTCTCCCAGTCCTCTCCACTGGCTCTGCACCCATCCCAGACTGCACTCTCCCAGTCCTCTCCACAGGCTCTGCACCCATCCCAGACTGCACTCTGCCAGTCCTCTCCTGACTGTGTCACTCACCAGCCCTCCTGGCTTTACCCTGTTGTTCCTCCTGGAGACTTCGCCTGGCAGTGCTTTCCTGCTGCTCTCTCCTTGCACCCGTGCCTCCTGTCCAGGACACCTCTGTTGGTTGTAGGAAGGTCCTGTCCGCGCCCGAGCCCAGACCAAGGGTCACTGCCCCTCAGACTGTGAAGCTCCCTCAAAGACCATGACAGCCTAACACTCCATCCACCATACTGCTTCAGTCCTAGTGCCAGCTGTCCTTATGTGGTAACTGTTCCCAGCACCACCTCTTTAGTCAATGCCAGCCCACCTGGCTGCAGTTGCCCCCTCTCCAGCCCTCCCGGCTACTTCTCCACAGTCCTCCCAGACTGACTGCATCCATCTCAGACTGCTCTCCCCAGTCCTCTCACTGTAACACTCAGCAGCCCTCCTGGCTGTCTTCCCTGGAGATTTGCCCGGCAGTGTCCTGCTGTCCTCTCCTTGCCCCCATGCCTCCTGGTCGGGATCCTTCCGTGTGTCATGAAGAGGGGTTCCTTCCACAGCTGAGCCCCGGCCCGAGGTCATCCCCCCAGACTAGAGGGCACCCTCAAGGGTCTCCGACAGCCTAACACTACATCTCCAGTCTTCCACCCGCACTCTATTGCCCCCAGCTGGCTGGGTGACTGAGTATTTAAGGGGGCCTGCCTCCTGCCTACCCATCTATTGAGGATTGGTCAGGGCCCTCAGAATACTCCAGGCAGCTCCTCCTCCTCCTCTCCCATTCTTCTAGAACCTTCTCCAAGTTTCTAGAATCAGGGGGAGATGTCAGAGATGCTCTGTGAGTCATCCAGCCTCCCTAAATCACTCCCCTGACCCAGAACTACACACACAGGCTGCCAGCCTGACAATTTACCCACACTGTACAAAAATCCTAACACTAACTAGGGGGCGCTACACATGTCTGGTCACAACTGGGGGGCTTCACACAGGCAGTGGCATCACTAGGATTGGTATCACCTGGTGCGGTAGAGCATGGTGTCAACCGTCCCAATTATATTTGTGACCTGCGGGAGAGAGAGTGAGGGGGCAGGGAGAGAAAGAAATGGAGGGTCAGGAGAGATAGAGGGGGGGCGAGATAGAGTGAGAGAGGGGCGGGGAGAAGGGATGTGTGTCATGTTCAGGCATGCTGGAGGTGGGCGGAGCAGTGTGGAGATCCCCTCCTTCCAGGACAGCTGAAACTCCCGAGCCAGCTGTCACCCGCAGAGGACAGATCGGTCATCAGAGGGGGAGGAGAGGAGCAGGTGAATGGAGCCGCGGGTTTTCCTCCGGCTCTGCATGTCTGTGGTGTTTCAGGGGCATCAGAGCGGGCCGGCTCAGTCCACCCCTAGTGTCACCCCTGCGCACCCCCCCTAGTGACACCCCTGCGCACCCCCCAGTGTCACCCCTGCGCACCCCCCTAGTGTCACCCCTGCGCACAGGGACCGTCCTATCCTCAATTAACAGATATATTTTGCTCAAAAAATATGAGCCAAAAATCACTCAGTTTTTAATGCTAATAAAGAGGTAAAATGGTTTAATCTGTAGAATTATACAAACTCTCTAAGTCAGTGCATCCAAGGTGGGTGTTCCGATGGTCCACACAGGGACTGTCCTGTCGGGGGGAGGGGTGCTCTGATGGTCCGCACAGAGACTGTCCTGTTGGGGGGGGGTGTTCCGATGGTCCGCACAGGGACTGTCCTGTCGGGGGGGAGAGGGGTGCTCCGATGATCCGCACAGGGACTGTCCTGTCGGGGAGGGAGGGGTGCTCCGATGATCCGCGCAAGGACTGTCCTGTCGGGGGGGGGGGAGAGGGGTGCTCTGATGGTCCGCACAGGGACTGTCCTGTCGGGGGGGTGCTCTGATGGTCCGCACAGGGACTGTCCTGTCGGGGGGGTGCTCTGATGGTCCGCACAGGGACTGTCCTGTCGGGGGGGTGCTCTGATGGTCCGCACAGGGACTGTCCTGTCGGGGGGCTCTGATGGTCCACACAGGGACTGTCCTGTCGGGGGGCTCTGATGGTCCACAGAGGGACTGTCCTGTCGGGGGTGCTCTGATGGTCCACACAGGGAATGTCCTGTTGGGGGGCTCTGATGGTCCACACAGAGACTGTCCTGTTGGGGGGTGCTCTGATGGTCCACACAGGGACTGTCCTGTTGGGGGGGGTGCTCTGATGGTCCACACAGGGACTGTCCTGTCGGGGGGCTCTGATGGTCCACACAGGGACTGTCCCGTCGGGGGGCTCTGATGGTCCACACAGGGACTGTCCCATCGGGGGGCTCTGATGGTCCACACAGGGACTGTCCCATCGGGGGGCTCTGATGGTCCACACAGGGACTGTCCCATCGGGGGGCTCTGATGGTCCACACAGGGACTGTCCCATCGGGGGGCTCTGATGGTCCACACAGGGACTGTCCCATCGGGGGGGGGGCTCTGATGGTTCACACAGGGACTGTCCCATCGGGGGGCTCTGATGGTCCACACAGAACCTGTCCCATCGGGGGACTCTGATGGTCCACACAGGGACTGTCCTGTCAGGGGGAGGGGTGCTATATGGAATATAGGGACTGTCCTGTTGGGGGGGAGGGGTGCTCTGATGGTCCACACAGGGACTGTCCTGTCGGGGGGGGGCGGCTCTGATGGTCCACACAGGGACTGTCCTATCGGGGGGTGCTCTGATGGTCCACACAGGGACTGTCCTATCGGGGGGTGCTCTGATGGTCCACACAGGGACTGTCCTATCGGGGGGGCTCTGATGGTCCACACAGGGACTGTCCTGTCGGGGGGCCTCTGATGGTCCACTAAGAGGCTGTCCTATCGGGGGGGCTCTGATGGTCCACACAGGGACTGTCCTGTCGGGGGGCTCTGATGGTCCACTAAGAGGCTGTCCTATCAGGGGGCTCTGATGGTCCACACAGGGACTGTCCTGTCGGGGGTGCTCTGATGGTCCACACAGGGACTGTCCTATCGGGGGGCTCTGATGGTCCACACAGGGACTGTCCTGTTGGGGGGCTCTGATGGTCCACACAGGGACTGTCCTGTCGGGGGTGCTCTGATGGTCCACACAGGGACTGTCCTGTCGGGGGGCTCTGATGGTCCACACAGGGACTGTCCTGTTGGGGGGCTCTGATGGTCCACACAGGGACTGTCCTGTTGGGGGGTGCTCTGATGGTCCACACAGGGACTGTCCTGTTGGGGGGTGCTTTGATGGTCCACACAGGGACTGTCCTGTCGGGGGGGGGGGTGTTCTGATGGTCAACACAGGGACTGTCCTGTCGGGGGGGTGCTCTGATGGTCCACACAGGGACTGTCCTATCGGGGGGTGCTCTGATGGTCCACACAGGGACTGTCCTATCGGGGGGTGCTCTGATGGTCCACACAGGGACTGTCCTATCGGGGGGTCCTCTGATGGTCCACACAGGGACTGTCCTATCGGGGGGTGCTCTGATGGTCCACACAGGGACTGTCCTATCGGGGGGTGCTCTGATGGTCCACACAGGGACTGTCTTGTTGGGGGGGGAGGGGTGCTCTGATGGTCAACACAGGGACTGTCCTATCGGGGGGGTGCTCTGATGGTCCACACAGGGACTGTCCTATCGGGGGGTGCTCTGATGGTCCACACAGGGACTGTCCTATCGGGGGGTGCTCTGATGGTCCACACAGGGACTGTCTTGTTGGGGGGGAGGGGTGCTCTGATGGTCCACACAGGGACTGTCCTATCGGGGGGGTGCTCTGATGGTCCACACAGGGACTGTCCTATCGGGAGGGTGCTCTGATGGTCCACACAGGGACTGTCCTATCGGGGGGCTCTGATGGTCCACACAGGGACTGTCCTATCGGGGGGGTGCTCTGATGGTCCACACAGGGACTGTCCTATCGGGGGGTGCTCTGATGGTCCACACAGGGACTGTCTTGTTGGGGGGGGGAGGAGGAGGGGTGCTCTGATGGTCCACACAGGGACTGTCCTATCGGGGGTGCTCTGATGGTCCACACCGGGACTGTCCTATCGGGGGGCTCTGATGGTCCACACCGGGACTGTCCTATCGGGGGGCTCTGATGGTCCACACAGGAACTGTCCTATCGGGGGGTGCTCTGATGGTCCACACAGGGACTGTCCTATCGGGGGGGTGCTCTGATGGTCCACACAGGGACTGTCCTATCGGGGGGTGCTCTGATGGTCCACACAGGGACTGTCCTATCGGGGGGTGCTCTGATGGTCCACACAGGGACTGTCTTGTTGGGGGGGGGAGGGGTGCTCTGATGGTCCACACCGGGACTGTCCTATCGGGGGGCTCTGATGGTCCACACAGGAACTGTCCTATCGGGGGGTGCTCTGATGGTCCACACAGGGACTGTCCTATCGGGGGGGTGCTCTGATGGTCCACACAGGGACTGTCCTATCGGGGGGTGCTCTGATGGTCCACACAGGGACTGTCCTATCGGGGGGTGCTCTGATGGTCCACACAGGGACTGTCTTGTTGGGGGGGGGAGGGGTGCTCTGATGGTCCACACAGGGACTGTCCTATCGGGGGGGTGCTCTGATGGTCCACACAGGGACTGTCCTATCGGGGGGGTGCTCTGATGGTCCAAACAGGGACTGTCCTATCGGGGGGCTCTGATGGTCCACACAGGGACTGTCCTATCGGGGGGGTGCTCTGATGGTCCACACAGGGACTGTCCTATCGGGGTGCTCTGATGGTCCACACAGGGACTGTCCTATCGGGGGGGCTCTGATGGTCCACACAGGGACTGTCCTATCGGGGGGGGCTCTGATGGTCCACACAGGGACTGTCCTATCGGGGGGGCTCTGATGGTCCACACAGGGACTGTCCTATCGGGGGGCTCTGATGGTCCACACAGGGACTGTCCTATCGGGGGGCTCTGATGGTCCACACAGGGACTGTCCTATCGGGGGGCTCTGATGGTCCACACAGGGACTGTCCTATCGGGGGGTGCTCTGATGGTCCACACAGGGACTGTCCTATCGGGGGGTGCTCTGATGGTCCACACAGGGACTGTCCTATCGGGGGGGTGCTCTGATGGTCCGCACAGGGACTGTCCTATCGGGGGGCTCTGATCGTCCACACAGGGACTGTCCTTTCGGGGGACTCTGATGGTCCACACAGGGACTGTCCTTTCGGGGGGCTCTGATGGTCCACACAGGGACTGTCCTTTCGGGGGGCTCTGATGGTCCACACAGGGACTGTCCTATCGGGGGGCTCTGATGGTCCACACAGGGACTGTCCTATCGGGGGGCTCTGATGGTCCACACAGGGACTGTCCTTTCGGGGGGCTCTGATGGTCCACACAGGGACTGTCCTATCGGGGGGCTCTGAGGGTCCACACAGGGACTGTCCTATCGGGGGGCTCTGAGGGTCCACACAGGGACTGTCCTTTCGGGGGGCTCTGAGGGTCCACACAGGGACTGTCCTTTCGGGGGGCTCTGAGGGTCCACACAGGGACTGTCCTATCGGGGGGCTCTGATCGTCCACACAGGGACTGTCCTATCGGGGGGCTCTGATCGTCCACACAGGGACTGTCCTATCGGGGGGCTCTGATCGTCCACACAGGGACTGTCCTATCGGGGGGGCTCTGATGGTCCACACAGGGACTGTCCTATCGGGGGGCTCTGATGGTCCACACAGGGACTGTCCTATCGGGGGGGCTCTGATGGTCCACACAGGGACTGTCCTATCGGGGGGGCTCTGATGGTCCACACAGGGACTGTCCTATCGGGGGGGCTCTGATGGTCCACACAGGGACTGTCCTATCGGGGGGGCTCTGATGGTCCACACAGGGACTGTCCTATCGGGGGGGCTCTGATGGTCCACACAGGGACTGTCCTTTCGGGGGGCTCTGATGGTCCACACAGGGACTGTGGGTGATATATGTCTCCTCTCTCTCTCCAGGCTGAAGGAGGACACGTGGCGGCGTCTGAACCTTCTGGCTCGGCCCGAGTATCGGCTCAGTGATGTCATGAGAGAGTCGTTACACCGGGACAGCCTCAGTCCCATCCTGAGCGAGCCGCACCTCCGGGCGCTGGACAGGAGGCTGCAGACGGTCCTGAGGGTGGTCAGGCGGTGTATAAATGTACATGGAGAAGAGGTGGTGCTTCAGAAGAAAGCCCCGCCCATCCTTCCCATCACCCCCCACAGACACACACCCTCCCTTCCATGATGACCATCCTACCGACACCCTGGGGACCCCCCGTGCTCCAATCACAGATCTGCCGGCATGCTGCAAATTGTTCCGGATCCTACAGAGACTACAGAGCAAACCAATCATCTTCTAATAAACGTCATTCCGAAATCTGAGTGTTTGTGTGCCGATCTGGGGGGTCACCTCCGAGGAGATCACAGCAAGGCCCCCCCACACTAAGACCCCTCCCACCCCCTAGTCACATGGCCACAGGAAGGTAGTATCACCAACATATACAGCTTCAGATAGGAGATGAGCAGAATAAGCCCTAAAGAAGGTGCCGGTCATCCCTCACATGGCCACAGGAGGGCAGATACACTACATTGCCAAAAGTATTGGGACACCTGCCTTTACACACACATGAACTTTTATGGCATCAGTGCCTGACCTCACAAATGCTCTTCTGGAAGAATGGTCAAACATTCCCATAGACACCCTCCTAAACCTTGTGGACGGCCTTCCCAGAAGAGTTGAAGCTGTTAAAGCTGCAAAGGGCGGAGCCAACTCAATATTGAACCCTCCGGACTAAGACTGGGATGTTGTAACGAAATGTGCCACACTCCGCTTGAGTGCTTTCGTCATATACCGCTTCCTTCCACTCTGAATATAGATATCAGATCTTCCAACCGCTTGCAACCAATAACTAGGCAGTACTCGTTTTGGCTGCTGGACGTGAACTGTTTATTGAAACACAGGTACAGAGATATACACTCAGGGGACAAGTCCCCCCTCCTTTGCATCATGGAACAGGGTGGGGCAGACTCCACAAGTAGATGACACAGGTGTAGACAAACTTCTCATCAGTAGACTGCCATTGGAAGGGGCTACTGGAGAATTCCCCCTCCCCCCTTTTACAGCTAATCCACAGAGACATATACTTTCCATAATACTTTGCTCCCAAGGCAGACAGACACCATAGAACAATGGAATACAGCCACACCCCAAACGATCCAACAGAGAGCACCCCATATTATGAGACAATATATACACAACATTGCAGTGTGATTGTACGGGGAGTCTGATTAGTACAGATCATAGTGGGGTTCTCGGTCACTCTGTGCCCCTAATAGACACAGGGTGATTTACACATAGGAGGAGCCAGGGAGCTGCAACAAGGGTTTCTGGGTTCCACGGGCCCCCCGTCGCAGATGCCATTAAAGTTCATGTGCGTGTAAAGGTAGGTGTCCTAATACTTTTGGCAATATCATGTGTGTTAGAAATATAGGAAAGGCTGCACCAGACAATAATAAAACAGAGCCAGCAGTGGGATTTGAACCCTGGTCTCCAGACCGATGTCGGGGTCATGTCATGTAATCAATCAGTGAGCCACAAGCAGGTTGGTGATCTCCTGGCTGGTTCTGATCTCTATCTTTAGTATGGAGTGTTCTCTGTGTCCTCATGAAATAGGAGAAGGAAGGGGTTGGTAGGTGAGCAGAGGTGAGTAGCTCAGTGGATAAGAACAGTGACCAGGGCGGTGTAGACCCGAGTTCAAATCTCTGAGTGAATTGGGTGGATATGAATGGCTCAAAGGAGGAGAATGTGATGAAGGGCGCATACAACCAAGCTGGGGCCCCTGAGTGATCTGGGTAGGGGTCACCTGGAGGAGGAGTCTGGAGACAGGAGGGCGCAGACCCCAGCTTGTATCTGAGTGAATTGGGTGGCAATAATTCACACAGAGCAGTGAAGGAAGCCTCATAGACCTGTGTTCACATCCCTGAGTGAAAGCTTGGAGGCCATGGACAACCCACCAGTCTGCTCCAGTCCCAGGTCCCCACAGGCCTGTAACATGTGTGGGCATCACATTAGGTTGTGGACACCCCCCCCGCTTCTTCTGTCCATGGTCTGTGACATCACTGCAACATATATAAATAGAATGGGCTGTCTTACCGGGGCAGCCCATTCCAAAACCTTATACTTAGCAACTAATTTTTTTTTTTTGATATAAAAAATATACACCACTCCAGGTACTGCACAATACCTGGACCCCCCTTACTGGTGGGGCATAGTAGTGGGCTTGAAATATCTCCCACTGCTCTCCTCCACCAACAGGGGGCACTGCACAGCACCTGGAACTCCCCAGCCTCCACCAGAGGGATTTGAACTCACATCTCCATCACACCAGTCTGAGCACTTACTCTCTGAGCCATCACCTGCACTCAGACTCCAATCTGTTCCTTCTCATAGTTCAGGTATTAATCTGCTGCAAATACATAAAGAGACACCAAGCCTTGAACCTGCGACTCCAAAACCTCTGCTGGGTCACTGGCTGACTACTAACCCTCAGAGCCACCTACCTGGCTGGAGGAGAAGTCTGATTCAGATAATCATCAACCGCTCAGCGCAATATGAAGGAAATACTGAGCTTCCAGCCCCGGGATTCCATCACACGTCTCCAGAACTTTCCACGGAATATAGGTGACCCAACCTACCTACCTGAGCCATGAGGATCTACCAGTCAATCTTCTCATCCTCCTATTTCCTATACATCGGGTACGACCCGAAACAGGAAACATGCCAAGTCCCATCATCCAAACTAGAGATAGAGGGAAGAGCGAGAGACCGGGGGGGGGGATTAATCTAAAGCCCCGGTACACACTACACTTGTGGGGAAAAAAACGATCGCTCCCCTCGGGAGGCGCTGTACTAACCATCCGAGGTTAGTCCAGTGATCTCCCCCGCTGAGCTGTTGTGTTCTGCCATTGGCTGAGAGCGCTGATCGGGAGGTTATCCAGCATGTACATTCATCAGAAGCCAGCCTAACGGACAGATCGACCGACATACACGGGCAGAATGTCCCACTGGAGAAAATTGATGAAAAATATTCCATTCATGTTGATATTTGTGTGACTTGGAAATTTCCTTTTTCCTTTACAATAAAAATTAGATTTTTTTTTTATTAAAATGGTCCAAATAGAAAACTTCTGAAGGTGGGGGAGGAGAAGTCCTGTGGCCAAGAGGTGGCAGTGGCTCAGTGGATAAGGACCTCTGCCAGACAAATGGAACTGACATGAGAGCCATATGCTTCAGTTCCTGAGCACTCCACTGGGGGGCAGAAATCCTAGTCTGTTGCCCTGCTGGGTAAGGACCGTAAGACAAATGTCTCTGTGTCTTATGGTGAAAATATACGTCAGGCACCGCCCCCCGCCGCTGCCACCACCATGGTAGTACAGGAGGGCGGAGGAGAGACCTCCCAGGCCCCCGCGAGCGCTGAGCCATCTCCTGGCTGGACCTGACACCTGCTGACATAGAAGAGCAGCCCGAGCGATGCCACCGGTCAGGCTGTATTTATGGCACAGGTCAGGCTGTATTTATGGCACAGGTCAGGCTGTATTTATGGCACCGGTCAGGCTGTATATATGGCACAGGTCAGGCTGTATTTATGGCACCGGTCAGGCTGTATTTATGGCACAGGTCAGGCTGTATTTATGGCACCGGTCAGGCTGTATTTATGGCACCGGTCAGGCTGTATTTATGTCACCGGTCAGGCTGTATTTATGGCACAGGTCAGGCTGTATTTATGGCACAGGTCAGGCTGTATTTATGGCACAGGTCAGGCTGTATTTATGTCACCGGTCAGGCTGTATTTATGGCACCGGTCAGGCTGTATTTATGGCACCGGTCAGGCTGTATTTATGGCACCGGTCAGGCTGTATTTATGGCACCGGTCAGGCTGTATTTATGGCACAGGTCAGGCTGTATTTATGGCACCGGTCAGGCTGTATTTATGGCACCGGTCAGGCTGTATTTATGGCACAGGTCAGGCTGCATTCCATGGGCACTGGTAAATATTTTAGTACACCATTTGGTTCAGAATATTTTTTTCTTGTTTTCCTCCTCTAAAACCTAATTGCGTCTTATGGAACGAAAAATACAGTAGTTGTTTATTTTTAATTAAAATCCCCCCATCCGGAATACAACTCCAGCCAAAGGATTGTACAGCAGGACGAACTCCCCACTATTGTTGGACGCATGGCCAACTTTAATATTGATTGGACCCTGGGCAAACATTTACCTGGGGCCCCCCTGGCCCAACACCACCACCTCCGGCCCCCACTTTGCAATTTCTCTCTCCACCTGCTCTGAGACATTCAATAAATAGCAGGTAGACTCAAAATCAGTTTACTTCAGCAGATCAGACAGCAATTGCAGTTGGTTGTCAGAGGTTACAGCCTATCATTACCACTTACTGACTGGTTGCTAGAGGTTACAGCACACATTATGGCTCACTGATTAGTTGCCAGAGGTTACAGCACATCATTTCTACACACTAATTGGCTGCTAGAGGTTACTGCACATCATAATCACTCATCCATTGGTTGCTAGCAGTTACTGCACATCCTTGCCGCACACTGATTGGTTGCTAGAGCTTACTGCTGGTCATTACCACTCAGTGATTGATTTCTAAAGCTTACTGCACATCATTACCGCTCACCTATTGGTTGCTAGAGGTTACAGCACATAATTACTGGTCATTGATTGGTTGCTAGAGGTTACTGTACAAAATGACTGCTGTTTGGTTGCTATAAGTTACTGCACAACATTACTGCTGATTGGTTGCTAGAGGTTACTGCACATCATTACTACTCACTGGTTGCTAGATTATGCTACAAATGCAAAGCAGTCCCATAGCCAGATTAAGTGTTGTTTTGCATTGCGGCAGAATTGTAAATCACACAACCTACCAGCTGCCCGCTCATCCATGCCGACCAGTTATATACAGGCAGTGCTGGTAATGTTGTTAAAAAGCAGAGATGTAAAGAAGAGCGAAAACAGATTAACGGCTCAAACAGCCATACACACGTTCTCAGATCCTAACTCTCACCACCCAGCGACTTTCCTCATCCATTCTGCCTTAGGGCTGTCATTGCCTCCTCTCTGCGATCCTCCTGCGATCCTCGGACCCCTGCCGTTGCTCATTAGTGTGTTTCTCCACTCGGCCAGTTCTGCTGTCAGGCAAAGACACCGCCACTTTACGTTCCCTGCAGCTGTACTATGTGACAGGGAGTGATTGTGAGGATGTTGGGCCCCTCAACAATGGCAGGACCCTAGGCAGGTGCCCTGTTTGCCCCGCCTTAAAGATGGCCCTGGTTGGACGGCTGGACAGAGGGATGGATGGATGAGACAGATTTCATTTATCTGGAAGTGGAGGATGAAAGAAATCTGTCCCTCCAGAAGTCGGAGATATAGAGGTCACCATCGGTGGTCTTCTTCTGGTTTCTGTACTTTGGATGTCACTCCTGGAAGAAGCGGACTGGAATTCAGGATCTGGACTAGTTATCTCCATCATTGTGCCGGGTCAGGGTGTCCTTACTATAGAAGAAGAAGACAACGGGTGATGGGAAAGTCTAAGGCCAACAATAATAATTCATCTGAAGGATAGCGGAGCGTTAGGGGAAAAATAAAACGAACAAATAGGACGAGAATTTTATTACAGAAGAGTCATAATATATATATATATATATATATATATATATATATATATTATATATATAGGGGGGGAGGGGGGATTTACTAAAACTGCACACAGAATCCGGTGCAGCTTACGGGTTTTATTGTCAAAGCTTAATAGAACAAGCTGAAGTTTGAAGCTGATTGGCTGCCATGCAGAGTTGCACCAGATTCTGATTGCTCCAGTTTTAGTAAATAGCCCCCGCCATGTCTCTTCTGCATTGAAGATCCTCCCCTTCCTGTCCTCTCTCTGTATCCCTCCCTCCTCATACTCCCTGTGACGGGAGTCACTTTGGGCTGGGGGGGGGGGGGGGAACAAAGAATCCCTTGGAGAGGGTGGGAAACGCTTGTTTCAGCTCCACATTCACCTCTTATGTGTCTATTAGGGGCACAGAGTGACCGAGAACCCCACTATGATCTGTACTAATCGGACTCCCCGTACAATCACACTGGAAAGCTGTGTATATACATTTATTGTTTAGCACTATGGTGTGCTCTGTGCTGGGTCGTATTCTATTGTGTCTGCCTTGGGAGAAAAGTATGTTGGGATGTGTATTTGCTGTGAGGGGGGAGGGGGGATTCCTCCAACAGCTCTCCCTGCTGATTGGACAGTCTACTCCGCCAAGAATACAAAGGGGGGGGGGGGGAGATTGTCCCGAGTATTACCTGTGTTTCAATAAACAGTTCATGTACAGCAGCCAAAACGAGTACTGCCTAGTTATTGGTTGCAAGCGGTTGGAATGTCTGATATCTATACTCAGACTGGGAGGTAGCGGTATATGACGAAAGCACTCAAAGCGGAGTTTGAGGCGTTTTGTTACACTCCCTCCCCAGACTCCTTCCCTCCCCAGACTACCTGCACTCCCTCCCCAGACTCCTTCCCTCCCCAGACTCCTTCCCTCCCCATACTCCCTGCACTCCCTCCCCAGACTCCTTCCCTCCCCATACTCCCTGCACTCCCTCCCCAGACTCCTTCCCTCCCTGTACTCCCTCTCCATACTCCCTCCCCAGACTCCTTCCCTCCCCAGACTCCCTGCACTCCCTCCCCAGACTCCCTGCACTCCCTCCCCAGACTCTTTCCCTCCCCATACTCCCTGCACTCCCTCCCCAGACTCCTTCCCTCCCCAGACTCCCTGCACTCCCTCCCCAGACTCCTTCCCTCCCCATACTCCCTGCACTCCCTCCCCAGACTCCTTCCCTCCCCAGACTACCTGCACTCCCTCCCCAGACTCCTTCCCTCCCCATACTCCCTGCACTCCCTCCCCAGACTCCTTCCCTCCCCAGACTACCTGCACTCCCTCCCCAGACTCCTTCCCTCCCTGTACTCCCTCTCCATACTCCCTCCCCAGACTCCTTCCCTCCCCAGACTCCCTGCACTCCCTCCCCAGACTCCTTCCCTCCCCATACTCCCTGCACTCCCTCCCCAGACTCCTTCCCTCCCTGTACTCCCTCTCCATACTCCCTCCCCAGACTCCTTCCCTCCCTGTACTCCCTCTACATACTCCCTCCCCAGACTCCTTCCCTCCCCAGACTCCCTGCACTCCCTCCCCCAGACTCCTTCCCTCCCTGTACTCCCTCTCCATACTCCCTCCCCAGACTCCTTCCCTCCCCAGACTCCCTGCACTCCCTCCCCAGACTCCTTCCCTCCCCAGACTCCCTGCACTCCCTCCCCAGACTCCTTCCCTCCCCATACTCCCTGCACTCCCTCCCCAGACTCCTTCCCTCCCCAGACTACCTGCACTCCCTCCCCAGACTCCTTCCCTCCCCATACTCCCTGCACTCCCTCCCCAGACTCCTTCCCTCCCTGTACTCCCTCTCCATACTCCCTCCCCAGACTCCTTCCCTCCCCAGACTCCCTGCACTCCCTCCCCAGACTCCTTCCCTCCCCAGACTCCTTCCCTCCCCATACTCCCTGCACTCCCTCCCCAGACTCCTTCCCTCCCCAGACTACCTGCACTCCCTCCCCAGACTCCTTCCCTCCCCATACTCCCTGCACTCCCTCCCCAGACTCCTTCCCTCCCTGTACTCCCTCTCCATACTCCCTCCCCAGACTCCTTCCCTCCCCAGACTCCCTGCACTCCCTCCCCAGACTCCTTCCCTCCCCATACTCCCTGCACTCCCTCCCCAGACTCCTTCCCTCCCCAGACTCCCTGCACTCCCTCCCCAGACTCCTTCCCTCCCCATACTCCCTGCACTCCCTCCCCAGACTCCTTCCCTCCCCAGACTCCTTCCCTCCCCAGACTCCCTGCACTCCCTCCCCAGACTCCTTCCCTCCCCATACTCCCTCCCCAGACTCCTTCCCTCCCTGTACTCCCTCTCCATACTCCCTCCCCAGACTCCTTCCCTCCCCAGACTCCCTGCACTCCCTCCCCAGACTCCTTCCCTCTCCATAGTCCCTGCACTCCCTCCCCAGACTCCTTCCCTCCCCAGACTCCCTCCCTCCCCATACTCCCTCCCCAGACTCCTTCCCTCCCTGTACTCCCTCTCCATACTCCCTCCCCAGACTCCTTCCCTCCCCAGACTCCCTGCACTCCCTCCCCAGACTCCCTCCCTCCCGACTCCTTCCCTCCCCAGACTCCCTGCACTCCCTCCCCATACTCCCTCCCCAGACTCCTTCCCTCCCCAGACTCCTTCCCTCCCTGTACTCCCTCTCCATACTCCCTGCACTCCCTCCCGACTCCTTCCCTCCCCAGACTCCCTGCACTCCCTCCCCAGACTCCTTCCCTCCCCATACTCCCTGCACTCCCTCCCCAGACTCCTTCCCTCCCCAGACTCCCTCCCTCCCCATACTCCCTCCCCAGACTCCTTCCCTCCCTGTACTCCCTCTCCATACTCCCTCCCCAGACTCCTTCCCTCCCCAGACTCCCTGCACTCCCTCCCCAGACTCCCTCCCTCCCGACTCCTTCCCTCCCCAGACTCCCTGCACTCCCTCCCCATACTCCCTCCCCAGACTCCTTCCCTCCCCAGACTCCTTCCCTCCCTGTACTCCCTCTCCATACTCCCTGCACTCCCTCCCGACTCCTTCCCTCCCCAGACTCCCTGCACTCCCTCCCCAGACTCCTTCCCTCCCCATACTCCCTCCCCAGACTCTTTCCCTCCCCAGACTCCTTCCCTCCCCATACTCCTTCCCCAGACTCCTTCCCTCCCCATACTCCCTGCACTCCCTCCCCAGACTCCTTCCCTCCCCAGACTCCTTCCCTCCCCAGACTCCCTGCACTCCCTCCCCAGACTCCTTCCCTCCCCATACTCCCTGCACTCCCTCCCCAGACTCCATCCCTCAACAGACTCCTTCCCTCCCCATACTCCCTGCACTCCCTCCCCAGACTCCTTCCCTCCCCATACTCCCTCCCCAGACTCCCTGCACTCCCTCCCCAGACTCCCTGCACTCCCTCCCCAGACTCCCTGCACTCCCTCCCCAGACTCCTTCCCTCCCTGAACTCCCTCTCCATAGTCCCTGCACTCCCTCCTTCCCTCCCCAGACTCCCTGCACTCCCTCCCCAGACTCCTTCCCTCCCCATACTCCCTGCACTCCCTCCCCAGACTCCTTCCCTCCCCATACTCCCTCCCCAGACTCCTTCCCTCCCCAGACTCCTTCCCTCCCCATACTCCCTCCCCAGACTCCTTCCCTCCCCAGACTCCCTGCACTCCCTCCCCAGACTCCCTCCCTCCCCAGACTCCTTCCCTCCCTGAACTCCCTCTCCATAGTCCCTGCACTCCCTCCTTCCCTCCCCAGACTCCCTGCACTCCCTCCCCAGACTCCTTCCCTCCCCATACTCCCTGCACTCCCTCCCCAGACTCCTTCCCTCCCCATACTCCCTGCACTCCCTCCCCAGACTCCTTCCCTCCCCATACTCCCTGCACTCCCTCCCCAGACTCCTTCCCTCCCCATACTCCCTCCCCAGACTCCCTGCACTCCCTCCCCAGACTCCCTGCACTCCCTCCCCAGACTCCTTCCCTCCCCATACTCCCTGCACTCCCTCCCCAGACTCCTTCCCTCCCCATACTCCCTGCACTCCCTCCCCAGACTCCCTCCCTCCCCAGACTCCTTCCCTCCCTGAACTCCCTCTCCATAGTCCCTGCACTCCCTCCTTCCCTCCCCAGACTCCTTCCCTCCCCAGACTCCCTGCACTCCCTCCCCAGACTCCTTCCCTCCCCATACTCCCTGCACTCCCTCCCCAGACTCCTTCCCTCCCCATACTCCCTGCACTCCCTCCCCAGACTCCTTCCCTCCCCATACTCCCTGCACTCCCTCCCCAGACTCCTTCCCTCCCCATACTCCCTCCCCAGACTCCCTGCACTCCCTCCCCAGACTCCCTGCACTCCCTCCCCAGACTCCTTCCCTCTCCAGACTCCCTGCACTCCCTCCCCAGACTCCTACCCTCTCCATACTCCCTGCACTCCCTCCCCAGACTCCTTCCCTCCCTGAACTCCCTCTCCATAGTCCCTGCACTCCCTCCTTCCCTCCCCAGACTCCTTCCCTCCCCAGACTCCCTGCACTCCCTCCCCAGGCTCCTTCCCTCCCCATACTCCCTCCCCAGACTCCTTCCCTCCCCAGACTCCCTGCACTCCCTCCCCATACTCCCTCCCCAGACTCCTTCCCTCCCCAGACTCCCTGCACTCCCTCCCCAGACTCCCTCCCTCCCCAGACTCCTTCCCTCCCTGAACTCCCTCTCCATAGTCCCTGCACTCCCTCCTTCCCTCCCCAGACTCCTTCCCTCCCCATACTCCCTGCACTCCCTCCCCAGACTCCTTCCCTCCCCATACTCCCTGCACTCCCTCCCCAGACTCCCTGCACTCCCTCCCCAGACTCCTTCCCTCCCCAGACTCCCTGCACTCCCTCCCCAGACTCCTTCCCTCCCCAGACTCCCTGCACTCCCTCCCCAGACTCCTTCCCTCCCCAGACTCCTTCCCTCCCCATACTCCCTCCCCAGACTCCTTCCCTCTCCATAGTCCCTGCACTCCCTCCCCAGACTCCTTCCCTCCCTGTACTCCCTCCCCAGACTCCTTCCCTCCCCTTACTTCCTCCCCAGACTCCTTCCCTCTCTGTACTCCCTCTCCATAGTCCCTGCACTCCCTCCCCAGACTCCTTCCCTCCCCAGACTCCCTGCACTCCCTCCCCAGACTCCTTCCCTCCCCATACTCCCTGCACTCCCTCCCCAGACTCCTTCCCTCCCCATACTCCCTGCACTCCCTCCCCAGACTCCTTCCCTCCCCATACTCCCTGCACTCCCTCCCCAGACTCCCTGCACTCCCTCCCCAGACTCCTTCCCTCCCCATACTCCCTGCACTCCCTCCCCAGACTCCTTCCCTCCCCATACTCCCTGCACTCCCTCCCCAGACTCCCTGCACTCCCTCCCCAGACTCCCTGCACTCCCTCCCCAGACTCCCTGCACTCCCTCCCCAGACTCCTTCCCTCCCCATACTCCCTGCACTCCCTCCCCAGACTCCTTCCCTCCCCATACTCCCTGCACTCCCTCCCCAGACTCCCTGCACTCCCTCCCCATACTCCCTCCCCAGACTCCCTGCACTCCCTCCCCAGACTCCTTCCCTCCCCAGACTCCTTCCCTCCCCATACTCCCTCCCCAGACTCCTTCCCTCTCCATAGTCCCTGCACTCCCTCCCCAGACTCCTTCCCTCTCCATAGTCCCTGCACTCCCTCCTTCCCTCCCCTTACTTCCTCCCCAGACTCCTTCCCTCTCTGTACTCCCTCTCCATAGTCCCTGCACTCCCTCCCCAGACTCCTTCCCTCCCCAGACTCCCTGCACTCCCTCCCCAGACTCCTTCCCTCCCCATACTCCCTGCACTCCCTCCCCAGACTCCTTCCCTCCCCATACTCCCTGCACTCCCTCCCCAGACTCCTTCCCTCCCCATACTCCCTGCACTCCCTCCCCAGACTCCCTGCACTCCCTCCCCAGACTCCTTCCCTCCCCATACTCCCTGCACTCCCTCCCCAGACTCCCTGCACTCCCTCCCCAGACTCCTTCCCTCCCCATACTCCCTGCACTCCCTCCCCAGACTCCCTGCACTCCCTCCCCAGACTCCTTCCCTCCCCATACTCCCTGCACTCCCTCCCCAGACTCCTTCCCTCCCCATACTCCCTGCACTCCCTCCCCAGACTCCTTCCCTCCCCATACTCCCTGCACTCCCTCCCCAGACTCCCTGCACTCCCTCCCCATACTCCCTCCCCAGACTCCCTGCACTCCCTCCCCAGACTCCTTCCCTCCCCAGACTCCTTCCCTCCCCATACTCCCTCCCCAGACTCCTTCCCTCTCCATAGTCCCTGCACTCCCTCCCCAGACTCCTTCCCTCTCCATAGTCCCTGCACTCCCTCCTTCCCTCCCCATACTCCCTCCCCAGACTCCTTCCCTCCCCTTACTTCCTCCCCAGACTCCTTCCCTCTCTGTACTCCCTCTCCATAGTCCCTGCACTCCCTCCCCATACTCCCTCTCCATAGTCCCTGCACTCCCTCCCCAACCATAAATCCTGGAGAATAACGAGGGAGCAGATGATTTACATTTGTTGGGTGCAATTATATTACTAATACATCCAGAAAACGAGGGAAACTTTTATGGGTTTGTCTGGAAGAATCCAACAAAATGAGTCCAGGGTCATGAGCCATGGACTGGGACCAGACAGATAAAACGACATGCCTACCACCCCAGGTTCCATAGCAGGGCCTCTCACAGTAATAAGGCCCCTAACCTCATGTCCACGGGGTCTTTGAATAACTGGACATCCTCCAATGGGGTCTGGTAAGAACAAGAGATGTCCGGCTTCACAGATGGGATATCAGACTTCTTTGGGAACCTCTAAACTTTCTATACATTTTAAATGAAATATTTTCTAGCACAAGTTGTGAGATGGAGAAACGCGTGGATGCAAGCAATGCACCATAATGGTTCTAGGAGAACAGAAGCCATCAGTATGAGATGTTTGTAGAAGACGTCTGCATGCCGAGGTGTGAGATTCTATACACCTGAACCCAATAATGGGAAGAGGGGTCCCAATACTTTTGCCAATATAATGTAGATGACCAGATTGAGTCCTACAGAAGGGGCCTGTCTGAAGCATTCTATATCTTAGGGATACTGCCCTCCTGTGGCCATATGAGGGATGACAAGTCCCTTTCCTGGGACTGAATCTGCTCATCTACCTGTCAGTGATGTCGCCTTCCTGTGGCCATGCAAGGGATGACAGGAGATGAGCGGATTTTGTCCCATAGAAGGTGCCCGTCGTCCCTCACATGGTGGCACAGCGCCCCTCCCCCCAGTAGTATCAGCCCCCTCCCCCCAGGAAGAAGCAGACGACAAGGTAAGAATTGAAATCATCTTTATTGCTGAACCTGTTTATAGGAGAAATCTCTAAGAAAAGGAATATATATATTTATATATTTATAGATACAATAAGTGAGAATTCTAGAATCAGGTAACAATACAAAACTGGTCCTCTTTATCCTGTCTAGGATCTTCCTATCCCTGGTGAGGAGCGCGGTCACATGACAGGATACTTCCCGCCACGCCGGACTCGTTACAACTGGATTTTCTATGAAGCAAAAATCGCTTTGTGTGGCGAAATACGGAACTGGAAGCGAGACGCAGACACACACCGAGGAAAATAGACCACACCCCCAACCAATCAGCCGCGTTCCTCTTCCTATGACCCCTTCATTCACAAGCAGTAATTAAAAATACAATGAGATCACAAGAGGGTGACGAATGACATCACATGAGGGTGACATCACACGGGGGGTGACGAATGACATCACACGAGGGTGACGAATGACATCACACGGGGGGTGACGAATGACATCACACGGGGGGTGACGAATGACATCACACGGGGGGTGACGAATGACATCACATGAGGGTGACGAATGACATCACACGAGGGTGACGAATGACATCACACGAGGGTGACGAATGACATCACACGAGGGGTGACGAATGACATCACATGAGGGTGACGAATGACATCACACGGGGGGTGACGAATGACATCACATGAGGGTGACGAATGACATCACACGGGGGGTGACGAATGACATCACACGAGGGTGACGAATGACATCACACGGGGGGTGACGAATGACATCACACGGGGGGTGACGAATGACATCACACGAGGGTGACGAATGACATCACACGAGGGTGACGAATGACATCACACGAGGGTGACATCACACGGGGGGTGACGAATGACATCACACGGGGGGTGACGAATGACATCACACGGGGGGTGACGAATGACATCACACGGGGGGTGACGAATGACATCACACGGGGGGTGACGAATGACATCACACGGGGGGTGACGAATGATATCACACGGGGGGTGACGAATGACATCACACGGGGGTGACGAATGACATCACACGGGGGTGACGAATGTACCAAAAATTGAAAAAATAAAAAGCTGTCGGGACGAATGTGGAAAGAGACGGGAACCGCCAACACCCCAAATTGCACTGCTCCCACAGCTGCCAGTGCACCCCCTATTTACAGCCCATCCCCCCACCCTGAAGGACACCTAAAATCCACCAACCATGGCAGCTGTACCGTTTTTTGACCCCTCCCAATGGTGGCCTTTTTGCATTCTCTAGCTACAGTCAATTACCCCCCCAACCCGTACTACTGATCGGTGATACCCGAAATCCACCAACCACGGCAGCTGCTGTGCACCCCCTGGGTACAGTTTGTTGACTCCCCTCCCCCACCTGCACTATGATACCGGAAATCCACCAACCATGGGCAGCGAGCCCCCCCTCTATTGACACCCCCCTCCCGATCTATGAGATCTGAAATCCATCGACCCCCCCCAATCTACAATCCATTGAACCCCCCCTCCGATCTATGAGATCTGAAATCCACCGACCCCCGTGGCCTCTCCGTGGCCCCCCATCGGAAAATAAAAAAGACAGACAGGACAGAAGCTACACAATACAAACATCGTCCAATAAAAAAGCCTCCCCCCCCCCCCCCGGTGTAGAAGAAGAAGCGATCCCCGCTCTCACTACAACACCCAATCACACGAGCCGCACACACAAGCGGTCACAGCACTTTTCTTGCGTGCAGAAATATGGAGTCAGCCGGGACCAAAGTGAGAGAGAAATGTGACTGCAAGCAGACTACCCACAATGCCCCTCTCTGGCAATTCTAGGGTGACGAGGAACAGGAAGGGTCCCTGTGTGGGGGATGGTGGTGGCGTGGTAAAGCGGTGCAGTGGTGGACGGACGGGGCCCTAGAGGACTTCAGACGGACAATGACACAAAGCTGTTGTACTGCTGGATGTTCCTCTTCAGGATGTCGGAGCAGGGCCCCAGGACCCGTTCAAAGCGGGGGCGGTCCAACTTCACACATTTCAGGGGCCCTCGGGCCACCACAGTGGCTGCTCGGGGCCGATTCATCAGAAGGGCAATCTCACCTGGAAGGAAGAGCAAGGTCAATGTATGATGTATGACACCTCCCCTAGGGAGGGGCCTCGAAGAGGGGGAGGAGACATGTGATGGGAACCAGCCAATGCCACCAACTCACCAAAATAATCTGAAGGACCCAGCCGACCGACTTCCACAAACTCCTCGTTCTCCGAGCGACGCTGGAGCACGGCCGCAGTACCCTGCAGAGACCACCAGGAAATATTACATCTGAAGAAGGATTCCACCAACACCTCAAAACAAGAGAACCCCAAAACAGGAGCACCAACACCCCAAAAAAAGAGCCCCCCCAACACAGGAGCCCCCTAACACCCTAAAACAGGAGCCGCCCCCCCCCCCCCAACAACCCAAAATAGGAGCCCCTCAACACCCCAAAACAGGAGTCCCCCTCCCAACACCCCAAAACAGGAGTCCCCCTCCCAACACAGGAGCCCCCCCCAACAACCCAAAACAGGAGCCCACCCCAAAACAATAGCCCCCCTCCCAACACCCCAAAACAGGAGCCCCCCTCCCAACACCCCAAAACAGGAACCCCAACACCCCAAAACAGAAGCACCCCAATAACGCCTCACCTCCAGAATGATGAAGAACTCGTCCCCAGGCTCACCCTGCACTACAATCTTCTGTCCGTCCTCAAACTGAACCGGCTCCAGAGCGTCCGCCACCGTCAGCCGCTCCCACTTGTCCAAGGACTCTGCAGGAAAGAGAAACGCGTCAGTGGAACAGCCAATGACGGCTTGTGGCGTAGGAGGGAACAGCCAATGACGGCTTGTGGCGTAGGAGGAAACAGCCAATGACGGCTTGTGGCGTAGGAGGAAACAGCCAATGACGGCTTGTGGCGTAGGAGGGAACGGCCAATGACGGCTTGTGGCGTAGGAGGAAACAGCCAATGACGGCTTGTGGCGTAGGAGGAAACAGCCAATGACGGCTTGTGGCGTAGGAGGGAACGGCCAATGACGGCTTGTGGCGTAGGAGGAAACGGCCAATGACGGCTTGTGGCGTAGGAGGGAACGGCCAATGACGGCTTGTGGCTTAGGAGGGAACGGCCAATGACGGCTTGTGACGTAGAAGCAAACAGCCAATGACGGCTTGTGGCGTAGGAGGGAACAGCCAATGACGGCTTGTGGCGTAGGAGGAAACAGCCAATGACGGCTTGTGACGTAGAAGCAAACAGCCAATGACGGCTTGTGGCGTAGGAGGGAACAGCCAATGACGGCTTGTGGCGTAGAAGCAAACAGCCAATGACGGCTTGTGGCGTAGGAGGGAACAGCCAATGACGGCTTGTGACGTAGAAGCAAACAGCCAATGACGGCTTGTGGCGTAGAAGCAAACAGCCAATGACGGCTTGTGACGTAGGAGGGAACAGCCAATGACGTCTTGTGGCGTAGGAGGGAACAGCCAATGACGGCTTGTGGCGTAGGAGGGAACGGCCAATGACGGCTTGTGGCGTAGAAGGAAACAGCCAATGACGGCTTGTGGCGTAGGAGGGAACGGCCAATGACGGCTTGTGGCGTAGGAGGGAACAGCCAATGACGGCTTGTGGCGTAGGAGGGAACGGCCAATGACGGCTTGTGGCGTAGGAGGGAACAGCCAATGACGGCTTGTGGCGTAGGAGGGAACGGCCAATGACGGCTTGTGGCGTAGGAGGGAACGGCCAATGACGGCTTGTGGCGTAGGAGGGAACGGCCAATGACGGCTTGTGGCGTAGAAGGAAACAGCCAATGACGGCTTGTGGCGTAGGAGGGAACAGCCAATGACGGCTTGTGGCGTAGGAGGGAACGGCCAATGACGGCTTGTGGCGTAGGAGGGAACAGCCAATGACGGCTTGTGGCGTAGGAGGAAACAGCCAATGACGGCTTGTGGCGTAGGAGGGAACAGCCAATGACGGCTTGTGGCGTAGGAGGGAACAGCCAATGACGGCTTGTGGCGTAGGAGGGAACAGCCAATGACGGCTTGTGGCGTAGGAGGGAACGGCCAATGACGGCTTGTGGCGTAGGAGGGAACAGCCAATGACGGCTTGTGGCGTAGGAGGGAACGGCCAATGACGGCTTGTGGCGTAGGAGGGAACGGCCAATGACGGCTTGTGGCGTAGGAGGGAACGGCCAATGACGGCTTGTGGCGTAGGAGGGAACGGCCAATGACGGCTTGTGGCGTAGGAGGGAACGGCCAATGACGGCTTGTGGCGTAGGAGGGAACAGCCAATCACACACCCAGCAGTGCATCATGTCACATGAACAGGGAGGGAACAGCCAATCACATGCATTGCAGATCCCAGGAATGGGCGGATCTTATTATGAGAGTAAACTATGAGGCTCAGGAAATTTGGCTCCACAGGTCACACCACCAGGAAGAAAATAACTGCCCATGGGGAGGAGCCAAGCACTCACCTAGAATGGAGACTTTGGTGAGGAATTCTTCGTACATCTTGCGCTTGCGCAGCGTGCTCCCCTGGAAGAGAAGTAGGTGTGTGCAGTATGGTGTGTGGAGTATGGTGGACCCAATTATTTACCCCCCACGGTGCAGATATTTACCATGAGGATCCTCCGGTAACTGTCCCGATCGATTCCCCACAACTTCACGTTGGTTTTGGCTTTCACGGTGGCGGCTCTTGGCGTTCCATAGATTAAAGCCAATTCTCCGAAACTTCCGCCCTCCCCGATGCTCGTCATCCACTCGTTATTCACATACACCTGGAAGATCGGGAATACTCAATACACCTCCCCCCATACATCTGGAAGATCGGGAATACTCAATACACCTCCCCCCATACATCTGGAAGATCGGGAATACTCAATACACCTCCCCCCATACATCTGGAAGATCGGGAATACTCAATACACATCCCCCATACATCTGGAAGATCGGGAATACTCAATACACCTCCCCCCCCATACACCTGGAAGAGTGAGCGGACTCAATACACCTCCACCCTGCACCGAGGGCCGGTCACTCCGAGTGAGGACCCCAAATACTTCATACCGCTACACCCGGTGAGGGCCGGTCACCCCGAGTGAGGACCCCAAATACTTCATACCGCTCCACCCTGCACCGAGGGCGGGTCACCCTGAGTGAGGACCCCAAATACTTCATACCGCTCCACCCGGTGAGGGCCGGTTCTCATGAACTTGGGAGGCTTTTGGAGGGGACTCTAGGCCCGGGGTCCCTAATTAAGGCCTAGATGTCTCATTAAAAATATTGACTGCTCCACACTGTGGAACTCATAGCAGATGCTTGATGTCATCAGCAAGCCACCTGTCTGGGGCCCCCTGCCATAATGTGCTTATTAAAAGTAGGTCTCCTGCTATTGGCTGAAGGTGTTCTGTGTTTATACTTATGATAATGTGTATTGTACCTTCTGAGCTTGGAGCCGGCAAGTCTGACCTGCAATGAGACATCCAAGTCATACAGGTGGTTAATTAAGGTCATGTC
>JBBDGP010005133.1:0-60000 GCA_037952835.1 Lithobates septentrionalis
GTGCAGGGGAGCAGCAGTGAGCGGTCCTTATTACAGGAAGGAAAAGTCTCACACTGGATTACTGCACAGATCTGGAAGAAATACAAAAAGCTCATCAGATTCAAGAATACACATGAGGAATGGATTTGAACTTATCCAGGAGTTCAGCTGTAATAGCTGCCAAGAAATATGGTTTCTCTCAAACTGGCTTAACCTGTATGGATAGCTTTTTAATCTATTATAATTATTATATTTATGTTATATATAATAATCTATAATATATTAGTATTATTGCTTTACAGTTTACTAAAGACTGACGTGTAGAGTTTTTGCTCAGGTTCCACTTGAATTGCATTTATGCATGAACTGTTTGCTTTACTATCACTCCTTATAATCTTTTTTTTTTTTTTTTTTTTTTTTTGTAACATTGCCCCACCCTGGTGTTGTACATCCAGTGCTTTTGGAATCGGAGGTTCACTAAGCTGCAGAGGCTCCCCTAACCTCCTACAGTGCCACTCAACCTCCCATACTGATCCACAGGGACCTTCAAACTTCCACAGTGCCACTCAACCTCCCATACTGATCTGATGATGGTCTTTGTTGAGTCCCTGCCTTGGCTAAGGTGACAATGCTCTGCCTCTGTCTTCCAATGGTGCTCCTATGTTGTCATCTTGCTTGTATGCTTCCAATAAAGACAACAAGTGGCTGTTTCAACACACATTGTGTGAACATGCTCCACTGTTGTCACCATCAGGAAACCCACCTTGAGTAATGCCATGCAGCCTTCACTGGAGAGCATAGAGACAGGATTTGCATAAAAATGCCAACTATCCCAGATTTGTTGGGACAGTCCCGCATATTGGACCTTGAACCCGATGATGTGTCCCAGGATCACAGTTTAACCTTTATTTAATCCGGGAAAGTTCCACAACCTGGACCTCGGTCCCGATGATGCGGTGTCCCTGGAGATGTCTCAGAATTACAATTTCACCCTTATTTAAAGTGTTCAGATTCAGGACAGTCCCGATGATGCTGTGTCCCAGGAGTTGTCCCTGATCGCAGTTTCACCCTTATTTAAAATGTTCAGATTCGGGACAGTCCCGCAACTTAGACATTGGTCCCAATGATGTGTCCCTTGGAATGTCCGTTTCACTCTTTATATTGAAAGAGTTCACCTTTTACAAAACAAAAAAAAAAAATGAACGGACACCATTCTTCCCCCCTCCCTCCCGCCCCCACTGTACTTACCTCTGGGGAGGGTGAGCTGTCAGTGTCCCTGCAGCTGGTCCAACTTTCCAGGCATTTGAAATCCCTGCTCTTCTCTTTCTTCTCCATGCAGCACTTCTGGGACAGATCAGAGAGCTTCTAATTGGTCAGCGCCATCAAAATGAATTGCTCTGATCTGTCCTGATGTGCTGCATGGAGAAGAGTGGGGATTTTAAATCTCAGCTGCAAGGACAATGAAAGCTTGTCACCAATGGAGGTAAGTACAGTATCTCACAAAAGTGAGTACACCCCTCACATTTTTGTAAATATTTTCTCCTATCTTCTCATGTGACAATACTGAAGAAATGACACTTTGCTACAATGTAAAGTAGTGAGTGTACAGCTTGTATAACAGTGTAAATTTGCTGACCCCTCAAAATAACTCAACACACAGCCATTAATGTCTAAATTAACAACAAAAGTGAGTACACCCCTAAGTGAAAATGTCCAAATTGGGCCCAAAGTGTCAATATTTTGTGTGGCCACCATTATTTTCCAGCACTGCCTTAACCCTCTTGGGTATGGAGGTCACCAGAGCTTCACAGGTTGCCACCGGAGTCCTCTTCCACTCCTCCATGATGACATCACAGGGCTGGTGGATATTCGAGACCTTTGCGCTCCTCCACCTTCCATTTGGGGATGCCCCACAGATGATCAATAGGGTTTAGGTCTGGAGACATGCTTGGCCAGTCCATCACCTTTACCCTCAGCTTCTTTAGCAAGGCAGTGGTCATCTTGGAGGTGTGTTTGGGGTCGTTATCATGTTGGAATACTGCCCTGCGGTCCAGTCTCAGAGGGATGGGGATCATGTTCTGCTTCAGTATGTCACAATACAAGTTGGCATTCATGGTTCCCTCAATGAACTGTAGCTCCCCAGTGCCGCCAGCACTCAGACCATGACACTCCACCACCATGTTTGACTGTAGGCAAGACACACTTGTCTTTGTACTCCTCACCTGGTTGCCGCCTCACACATCTGACACCATCTGAAGCAAATAAGTTTTGTCTTGGAAGGTCCATAAAGACATGGATGAGCGAGTTTGGGGTGGAGGAACTTGACTGGCCTAACCTCAACCCGATAGAACACCTTTGGGATGAATTAGAGCGGAGACTGCGAGCCAGGCCTTATCGTCCAACATCAGTGCCTGACCTCACAAATGCGCTTCTGGAAGCATGGTCAAACATTCCCATAGACACACTCCTAAACCTTGTGGACGGCCTTCCCAGTAGAGTTGAAGCTGTTATAGCTGCAAAGGGTGGGCCAACTCAATATTGAACCCTACGGACAAAGACTGGGATGCCATTAAAGTTCATGTGCGTGCAAAGGCCGGTGTCCTAATACTTTTGACTATATAGTGTATGTGATCCGAGGCTGAAACTTTTACTGCTTCCAGGAAAAAAAGGATAATGTTTGCTGTGGGTGTGAAGGTGTATTGTGACAATGTAATCTCTATAGAGTGCAGGTGCGGTCCATGCACATCTATAATAAATGCAAATGGATGCACTCCGCGGGACACGTCAACGGAGATAACATTCAGCACTTTTGTATGTTATCTCTGTTGCCGAGTCCCATGGAGTGCATCGATTTACAGATTGTTTAATCAATATAGAATGTACACTGTTGCACCTTGTTAACAATTATATTTTTTTCTTTTCTTTAGGACCATCATACATGGATCGAGTAGGGACTGGTTTAACTTTGATCCATGTATGACAGCCCTAAAAAAAATAAAAATGTTTTTAAATAATAATAATTGTTGGGGACAGTGGTGGATCTACCAGTCGACTTCTGTACAGCCACCCTGTTGGGTTTTTCCTGGTCAATCAGCAGCGTTGGCTATAGAGGGCAGCACTGATCAATCTCCCCACTATCAGAACACAATAGCTCAGTGTGAATGATTCCTCCATCCACCTCAAATATGTGAATGGGAATTTTTTCATGTAACCCAGTAGTTGGGGGGGGGGGGGGGGGGGGGAGAGAAATAATCTATCGGCTGTCTTAGTTTTGGATAGTATTGGGAAGGATTAGAACCTCTGCCAGGTTTTATTATATAAATGGAAAATACCGCGCTAGATAACAAAGAAAAAAAACTGAAAATAAAAATCAGCTGCTAAAAACGTGAGATATACAAATATAAAGTTCAATAAAGCAGCGCTAAGAAAAATAAAAAAGAATAATAAAATAAAATGGTGTTGTAAGTAAAGTCCAGAACAGACACACGCAATGAATGTGTGTGAGTCCCACACACAGCAACCAATGCTTAATAAAAATAAATTAAATCCATAGGGCACACTGATAACAAAGACCGTACACCTCCACCACATAGAGTGTGTGCTTACCAAAAGGCAAGCTCTTATGAGCCTGCGGCTAAATACCCAGCCAGGGCCTCTGTCTGGAAGAGTATTGAATATCCAAAAGTATCGATTGGGAAGAATCTTGAACTAGGCACCAGACGACCAGGGAGACTCAAACGTCAAACCGCCAGGGGAATAGGTCAAGCGTTACCCAAAAAATGTAGAGAGACTCACCATAGTGTCAAGAACATACCATATAGGTTTATTAGGGTTAAAAGATTGCACTTCCAGAAATGCTGATAAAAATGGTCAAGAAAAGGAGCCGGCCGCCTTGCGAACACCCGTCCGCTGTGTTACAGGGCAATGACGTCAGCACGTCAAACCTCCCGACGCGCGTTTCGTCACAATCTGACGTCTCGGTTTTTCTTGCTTTCCGGGCTTTTTTGCAAAGATTTCACCACATTTCCTGTTCTGGTGACTGTTTTACCCGGGCAGGAAGTTTGGGAAGCCCTCCTACAGCAACACAGACCTATGTAAATTCTTTTTTTAAGGAGAGAAAAGCTAGAGCCTCTGCCAACCTTTTATTGTCGGTTTCCCCGTTTACAGATTTTCCACCATTTCCTGCCTGATGGAAGCAAAAAAAACGGAGTCACCAGGACAGAAAGTGATGAGAAATCTCTCTGATGGAGTCCCAGATAGCAGAGAGACCTGACAGCAGTTCTAACCTTTTCCACTCCATCCAAAACTAGGAAAGGTTTTGGCTATAGCTGTTCTTTTAAATGTATAACAGAGTATGTTTTTATAGAGATTAAATGGTTGGGGTTTGCATACACATTACCTGCCAGATATTTTAAACTCTGTTTATCGACCACTCTTGTGACTCCTACACCTCTGCCACTTTAGCCACAGGGCACCACCAATTTTTACAGCCTGCAACTCTGCAGCTGTGCCTGCTCTTAGCCCCCAGTTCCTGAAAATCATTAGAATGACAGTGTTGTGATATTCAGTGATCCATTCAGGGTGAAGGCACTTCCATTCTCAGCCTGGCTTCTGGCAAGAAGAGGACTCTGGGAAATTAAGAAGGAAAAAGATGTTGGAAGTTCTGCTAACCTGCTTGGGTCTACAAGCTATTTCATTAATTGATATTGTATTTTAGTTTTTATTTTAATTTAGTTTATTTTAGTTTTTTTTTTATTATGAAAAGATGATCCAGTTGTTATAACCTGCTTGGTTCTACAAGCTATTGTATTAATTGATATAATTTTTTTCTTTCTATTTTATTTTATTTTTATTTTTTTATTTTAGTTTATTTTAGTTTAATTATTTTATGAACAAAGATACTCAAGTTGTTCTAGCCTACTTGTTCTAAAAGCTATTGAATTAGTTGGTATTCCTTTTTTATTTTACTTTTTTATTTTATTCATTTTTTATTTTCTTTTATTTTTTTTATAATTTCATTTTTATTTTAGTTGTGGTGTTTTATTGTGTCTTAGGGATAATTCTACTCTGAATTTTTTATTTTATTTTATTTTTTCTGGGATTTAGAAAGAAGAGCTTCAAAATCATCAGATCTCAGTCCCTCCACCTCCAGATGCCAACGGTTGACTGGAAGGCTCCTGCCACCATCTCACCCCTGCCATCACCAGTAGTTCCCGTCCAACCGGCTCTGCCCATCTCGCAAGGTCCGACACATGCTGTCCAGGTTCCCTATGAAGTTCTGGACTTCCAGCGAGTGTCCATTAGTGGAGATTATTGTGCTGGGGTAAGGAAGGACACTCATCAATGTTCATCTCTAAGGCTTGAAAGCCTCAACAATCTGCATAGCTCCCATCTGTCACTCGTTTGGGGGGACAGGCACTCTTTCAAAAACAAATCCTATTGTTACTATAAAACAAAAGCCAGAAATCAAAGTTTTCCCCTACTAAAAAAAACAAACAAACAAAAGGACAATAGAGACGAAATATAAAGTGTTCACACTGGCACCTGATTCTATACAACTTCATGCCCGACCACCCATTTATCTGCTTACAGGGGAGCATGGAATCGGTTACCTTTCTTTATTTGACCTATTGGGAGGAAATTCTGGACCAGACTTTACAGATATATATATTCTCTGAAAACCCCTACAAAGCCATTCATATATATGCCCCACTGCATGGAAATCCAGACCAAAGTATACCACGTTAACTATGCCATATGGCAGGGGCGGTGCTAGGGGGTGGCTTTTGGGGCCATAGCCCTGAGTCTCTGCAGGGGTCCCCAAGGGGAGGGGAGGCTCTCTGGGGACCCTTATGTAAGTGGGGGGGCTCTCTGGGGACCCTGATGTAAGGGAGAGGCTCTCTGGGGACCCTGATTTTAAGGCCTAGGCTCTCTAGGGACCCAGATTTAAGGGGAGCCTCTCTGGGAACCCTCATGTAAGTGAGGGGGCCCTCTGGGTACCCTGACGTAAGGGGGAGGCTCTCTGAGGACTCTGACGTAAGGAGAGGCTCTCTGGGGACCCTGATGTAAGCGGGGGGGCTCTCTGGGGATATATATACACCCACACGTATATTACTGTATATACATGTGTATGCCCGCCAAGCGTATGACTTTCTTTACTACGCTGCTATGGGCTCTAGCCCCAGATCTTTTGTAGACCTAGCAACGCCCCTGCCATATGGTTACCATATAAAAACCCAACAAAGTCCTATTACCATAAACTGGAAAGTACTGAGAAATATACATTTGATCTTCTAAACCAGGGATCGCTAAACTTTCTAAACAAAGAGCCAGTTTACTGTCCTTCACTTTGAGGGGGCCAAACTGCGTGTGAGTAAAAAACTCCCTGGCATCAATGGGAGTAAGCAATACCTCATCATTGATATAAGCAGGAATAGTGCCCCATTGCTGGTATCAGGGAGAAAGAAATAGCACCCCATCATTGGTGTCAGTTGGAGAAATAGTTCCCCATTGTTGGTGTCAGTGAGAGGAATGGTGCCCCATTGTTGGTACCAGTGTGAGGAATGGTGCCTTATTGTTGGTGTCAGTGGGAAGAAAGGTGGCCCATAATTGTTGCCATTAGGAGGAATGGTCCCCCATTGTTTGTGTCAGTGGGAGGAATGGTTCCCCATTGTTTGTGTCAGTGGGAGGAATGGTGGTCCATTGTTTATATCAGTGGGAGGAACGGTGGCCTATTGTTGGTATCAGTGGGAGTATTGGTGCCCCATTTTTGGTGACAGTGAGAGGAATGGTGGCCCACTATTGTCAGGGGGAGTAATGGTACCCCATTTTTGGTGTCCAATGCAAGAATTATGTCCCACTGCTGGTGACTTTGAGGGGGCTAAACTGGGGCCAGTGTGAGTAGAAAATCGTCATTAGTATTAGTGGGAAGAAAGGTGTCCCATTGTTGGTATCAGGGGAAGGAATAGTGCCCCATCGTTGGTGTCAGTGAGAGAAATGATGCCCTATTGTTGTGAGTGGGAGAAATGGTGCCCCATGGGGTCATTAAGGGGTATGGTGGCCCATTTTTAGTGTCAGTGGCAGAAATTATGCCCCACTGCTGGTGCAATTGGAATGAATTGTGCCTTGTATCCATTAGAAAAGCAAGTGTCCCAAGGGCCAGATAAAGGCAAGCAAAGGGCCGCTTCCTGTCCCCCGGGCCGCATTTGGAGACCACTGATCTAAACCATCTGTTTACTGCTGCTAAGCAAACATAAGCCACATTTTTAGTAAAAAAAACCTGAGACTCTCTGAAGTAAAAGCCAGGCTATCAGAAAACAACGGTCTTCGAAAAATTGACAACCAAACTTACTGATAAAATGGTCCTATACAAAACATTTTGGGAACTTTGGGTGCTATATTCCTCCCCAGAACTTCAATAGGTGCCTTCTGATACTCTAAACCTGTCTGAGCAACCATGTAGTCAAACATTTTACCTTTCCCATTCATGGTTGCCTACCCATCCCTCCCCCTCTATCTCTGCCCTCATCCTCCGACATATTGGCTTACTGCATTGGCCTATATTTCTATTACATCACTTCAAGCGACCCTATACAAATTATGGGAACTTTGGGCGCTATGTTTCACCACCCAGAGCTTTGATAGGTGCCTTCTAATGCTCTAAACCTGTCTTGGCGACCAGGTAGTCAACCGTTTTTCCCTTTCCCCCCCCCCCCCCCCGGCCTGTTCACCTACCCATCCCTCCCCTTCCTCCCCCTCTACCTCAGCTCTCATCCTCCTAGCAAGGTGTAACGGCAAGAAGAGGGACTAAATACCCTCCCAGCAGCCAGCACCAGGTGGAGCTGATCACTGGGATCTGCTGGCTGCCGGGAGACACCTGCTGGTGGACACTCGAACTACAAATTTACCCTCTAGGAAGCACAGTGCCAACAGCAGGTGGTCTAGGTTCTGACACATCCCATTAGACAACAATGGGACTGCCAATACGGGGGATGTATGCAACACCTGTGCATCTCCAAGCAGGTAAAACATGAACGCGGTTTAATTTTTTTTTTTTTTTGCAGCTATATTCCTATGCCAGGGTTCCTGTACCAGAAATAACAGCACCATTTTGCAGGCGGGGGGATTACAATTTAACATTAAAATATTCCAAGGGAAGTTGAACTTTTTTAAAATTGCATTGAATCCTTTTCACAGGTGACCGTTGATGATTACGAGCAAGCTGCGATCAAGCTCGCCAAAGCCCTGCTCATACGAGAAAAATACTGCCGGCTGGCGTACCATCGATTCCCCAGGACCACCGCTCAGTATCTGTGTACGGCAACCAATGAAATGTGGAAGGAGGAAGACGAGGTGTACCCAGGTAGAGACTTTGTTCTATACTTGTAGTGTATGATGCAGGTAAGGAAGCCATAAGGCCTTCGTGACCAGCCTGTAGCCCCCCGAAGACCCTCCAGACACTAATCTGTGTTTTCTTATTGCCATGTTATAGCAGTGATTTCTAGCAGTCGCGTAATATGTTTTCGGTCTGTTTTCTAAATCATGTCCCTAGTCTCCAGCAACTGCTCTTGCATTATGTTTACAGTCTCTGACCATCTCTTGTATCAGGTCCGCAGTCTCTGGCCTTCTCGTGTATCATGTCTGCAGTCTCTGACCATCTCTTGTATCATGTCCGCAGTCTGTGACCTTCTCTTGTATCATGTCCGCAGTCTCTGACCTTCTCTTGTATCATGTCCGCAGTCTCTGACCTTCTCTTGTATCATGTCCGCAGTCTCTGACCTTCTCTTGTATCATGTCCGCAGTCTCTGACCTTCTCTTGTATCATGTCCGCAGTCTCTGACCTTCTCTTGTATCATGTCCGCAGTCTCTAGCCTTCTCTTGTATCATGTCTGCAGTCTCTAGCCTTCTCTTGTATCATGTCTGCAGTCTCTAGCCTTCTCTTGTATCATGTCCGCAGTCTCTGACCATCTCTTGTATCATGTTTGCAGTCTCTGACCTTCTTTTGTGCCATGTCTTCAGTCTCTGACCATATCCTGTATTGTGTCCACAACCTCTGCTGTTATAGCTGCAAAGGGTGGGCCAACTCAATATTGAACCCTACGGACTAAGACTGGGATACCATTAAAGTTAATGTGTGTGTAAAGGCAGTCGTCCCAATACTTTTGGTAACATAGTGCACTTGGAGAGAAAATGAAAGCCCTCTTATGTCCACATCTGTCGGCTGTCATGCAGTCACATAATCCTTCATATCCAATTGGTTTAACAGACTGGAGAGAGGTTCGAAGGAGGCTGTGGAGGCTGTGATGTAGATCGCTAACTATGGTGGTCCTAAGTGAAACAAAGTACATGTCAACGTCATGCTGGAGGTTAATCTTAATCTCTATTGTTACATTTTACGTATTTTTTTTTTTGCAGAGTTCAACCCTCCCCCTATGGAAGAGGATCCATACAGCCTAGACAACGTCCCACCAAATCTTAACTACGAGGTGAGAATGAAGAGCGGGATCCTCTACATCTACGACAACAAGGAGATGGCTGAAGCCAATGAGCCCCGCAGTCTGCCATATCCCGACCTGGAGACCTACACGCTGGACCTCAGCCACGTCTTGACGCTCATCGCCGACGGTCCCACGTAAGTTGTGTTAAAGCGTTTGTTACCCCAATGCTTCATATTCCTGATCTGTGTCTGCTGTACCATGTACTTGTATGAGAGTGTCTCCTGTTCTCTTTGTATTGCTTCCTTTTTGTGAAATCCCTGGTGTTCCTGCCAGTTCCTCTGCTTCCCTATAAAGAAAACTGACCACACTAAGCAGGAGAGCACAGCGTGGTCAGTTCTCTAGCTGTGCTGGGATCTCAGTGTACTCTCCTCCAATGATCAGACTTGTCCTGTATTGCCCCTACTGCACAGCCATTCACTGGGAAGCTCAGTGTGCTGCTACTGCTTCTCCTCCTCCTCTCCCCTGCTTTTATTCAGCTGAGAATAGAGGGGATGTGATCACTTACAGTGGGGCAAAAAAAGTATTTAGTCAGCCACCACTTGTGCAAGTTCTCCCACTTAAAAAGATGAGAGGCCTGTAATTGTCATCATAGGTATACCTCAACTATGAGAGACAAAATGTGGAAACAAATCCAGACAATCACATTGTCCGATTTTTGAAACAATTTATCTGAAAATTATGGTGGAAAATAAGTATTTGGTCACCTACAAACCAGCAAGATTTCTGGCTCTCACAGACCTGTATCTTCTTTAAGAGGCTCCTCTGTCCTCCACTCATTACCTGTATTAATGGCACCTGTTTGAACTTGTTATCAGTATAAAAGACACCTGTTCACAACCTCAAACAGTCACACTCCAAACCCCACTATGGTGAAGACCAAAGAGCTGTCGAAGGACACCAGAAACAAAATTGTAGACCTGCACCAGGCTGGGAAGACTGAATCTGCAATAGGCAAGCAACTTGGTGTGAAGAAATCAACTGTGGGAGCAATAATTAGAAAATAGAAGACATACAAGGCCACTGATCATCTCCCTCGATCTGGGGCTCCACGCAAGATCTCACCCCGTGGGGTCAAAATGATCACAAAAATGGTGAGCAAAAATCCCAGAACCACCCGGGGGGGACCTAGTGAATGACCTGCAGAGAGCTGGGACCAACGTAACAAAGGCTACCATCAGTAACACACTTCGCCGCCAGGGACTCGGATCCTGCAGTGCCAGACGTGTCCCCCTGCTTAAGCCAGTACATGTCCGGGCCGTCTGAGGTTTGCTAGAGAGCATTTGGATGATCCAGAAGAGGATTGGGAAAATGTCATGGTCAGATGAAACCAAAGTAGAACTGTTTGGTAGAAACACAACTCATCGTGTTCGGAGAGAGAATGCTGAGCTGCAACCAAAGAACACCATAACTACTGTGAAGCATGGGGGTGCAACATCATGCTTTGGGGCTGTTTCTCTGCAAAGGGAACAGGACGACTGATCCGTGTACATGAAAGAATGAATGGGGCCATGTATCGTGAGATTTTGAGTGCAAACCTCCTCCCATCATCAAGGGCATTGAAGATGAAACGTGGCTGGGTCTTTCAGCATGACAATGATCCCAAACACACCACCCGGGCAACGAAGGAGTGGCTTCGTAAGAAGCATTTCAAGGTCCTGGAGTGGCCTAGCCAGTCTCCAGATCTCAACCCCATAGAAAACCTTTGGAGGGAGTTGAAAGTCCGTGTTGCCCAGCGACAGCCCCAAAACATCACTGCTCTAGAGGAGATCTGCATGAAGGAATGGGCCAACATACCAGCAACAGTGTGTGACAACCTTGTGAAGACTTACAGAAAACGTTTGACATCTGTCATTGCCAACAAAGGATATATAACAAAGTATTGAGATTTTTTAGATAGATATTTTGATATTGACCAAATACTTATTTTCCACCATAATTTGCAAATAAATTCTTTCAAAAATCAGACCATGTGATTGTCTGGATTTGTTTCCACATTTTGTGTCTCATAGTTGAGGTATACCTTTGATGACAATTGCAGGCCTCTCATCTTTTTAAGTGGGAGAACTTGCACAATTGGTGGCTGACTAAATACTTTTTTGCCCCACTGTATTAAAAAAGGGGGAAAAAAGATCTTTAATTTTTTTTCTTTTCTTTATATCTATACAAAAATGTTTTGCCTTTCATTTCTATTTTTAAAATGAATGGGTTGTTTTACAAGGTGATCGCTTACAATCACTTTAAGTTACATCTGGGTGCATAAGGCTCAATACAAAGCTAACACACCAGGATACAAATATTCTCAAAAAGTGAGTTATTTTCAGCTGAAATTTGAAGAATGAGTCACATGGCTAAAAATAAAGATCCGTAACCTTGTATAAAGCTTCATAAATTCAATTATAACCAATCATATAAAAAAAAATAAAACGAATTTTGTATTTTTTTATATGATTGTTTATATTTGAAAAAATCTTTGAATAAAGAATTATACGTAAAAAAAGCTTCATAAATTAAGCCTTTAGTGTAGGTGCAAATTGAAAGCTGGCCTCTCGTATGGAAATTATAATAGAGCAATCAAAACGTGCATTGCTTTCGATTAAACAAATTAAAAAAATAAAATAAAATGAAAAAAAAAAAGTTAAACTACATTTTCCATAAAGTACATTTTCCGTGCTTTTTTTTTTTTTTTTTTTTCTTAGTAAATTCACAAATTGGCCAAAGACAATAAAATGGTGGTTTCTGTCACCTGCAAAAATATGGGGATAGAAATTTCCTATGTGGAGAAATTCAATCACTTTCAACAAAAGTTGGAGAAATTCAATCACTTTCAACAAAATTTGCTGTTTTTTTTTTTTATTTTTCAGCTTTAACTTTTTTAAAATTTGAACTATCAAACTGGATTGAAGCTGTCAATTGATTGGGCAATTGTAAAGTCGTTTTTTTAAAACCTTTAAAGTTTAAAAAGTTGTGTTTTTTTTTTTTAAGTTTTTTTTTTTTTTTTTTGTTTTTTTTTTTTTGTTTTTTTTTTTGTTTTGTTTTTTTTAGTTGCTAATGTCTACTTATGATCAGGGCTTTTGTTCTCAGAGAATAGGTGCAGGTACTCCTCCTCCCTCGCATACCACCCCTTATCTACGCCACCTACCCACCTCCGAGCACCGTCCCTTGGTTCCGCCCCCTACCCGCCTCCCCCTTTTTTGATTATTTTGTGGCATTAAGTAATTTGGATGGAATTTGTAAATTATATCAAGAAAAGCAGTAAAATAGATCCCCTGCAGTGATCAACAATGGACCCAGCAACAAAAGGCCCCCCACAATAAAATACCTACAGCAACAATAGATCCACCCCAGCAACAACGGACCCCCCCTGCAACAAAATACCTTGCCAGTAGCAATAAATAAACCTCAGCAACAATAGATCCATGCCAGCAACAATAGACCTCCCATGCAACAATTGACTCCCCCCACACAACAGTAGATCCCCCCCCCCCCCAATCGCAATATGTCCCTCAGCAGCCATCAACAGACCCTCCAGCCACCGGCAACAATGGACCCCTCCCTCCAAAGTAGATCAGCCCAGCAACAACTGACCCCCTTCCAGCAACAATAGATCCCACGCCAGCAACAATAAACCTCCCCAGCAACAATTGACCCCTCCCCCCCCTCCACAACAGTAGATCTCACCCAATGGCAATATGTCCCTTAGCAGGCATTAACAGACCCTCCAGCAACAATTGACCCCCACCCCCACAACAGTAGATCTCCCCCCAATGGCAATAGGTCCCCCAGCAGCCAGCACCAACAGACCCTCCAGCATACACCAGCACCCCTTGCCATTACATACATTTAGTAGTGGAGGTGCCGGAACTGCGTTCCCCCTCGTTCCCGATGAAAAAAGCCCTGCATGTGATGGTATTGGAGATTCCTGGTGAATAGAAAGTGATTGAAATAGAGTGAAAGTAATGAGCCCGGGAGGAGATGACAAGCAACATTCAGAAGGACGCAGGCTTGTTGGGTTATTTACAAGCTTTTACTGCACAGCTCAGGGAGAACAGGCCAAGCAGTAGCTAATAAACTTCTTGGAAGCAACACAGCAACACAGCAGGACAGACTTGGCAGACCTCATCTCTTGAGTAGAAGTGTAGCCAGAACTAAAATTTTTTCTTTGTCGGTCTTGTCCAGTGACCTCACAAGTACTCTTTTTTTCGTCATTGGAGGAGAGATCCCAAATGCCGCAGAGAGCGCTGTCACTACAGCAGTCTCTTTTGAGTTCAGGGTGGTGGAGCCTTGGCACCCTGGGCTCACAGGAAGGTACTCTCGACGTTATTTAACCAAAACAACTGTATCGGTCGGTGCAAGTGTGGTCAGCAGGAGACCACATCAGAGATTAGGAGAGTTTAGCAACTGCAAGCTATAAAGGTTTTTTTTTTCGTTTTTTGTGGGTTTTTTGAAAAAAATTTCTGGTGGTCTTTTGTCCACGCTTGGGCTTTGCCTGAATAAATCCAGGTCAGTTGGCCTTTCCTTGTAGCTGTGGTCCAACATAACCCTTATGCCCCGTACACACGATCGGACTTTCCGACAACAAAATAGTGGATTTTTGTTCGAAGGTTGCTGGCTCCAACTTGTCTTTACATAAACACGGTCACACAAACGCTGGCCAACAATTATGAACGTGGTTACGTACAAGACGTATGTGATATCTCCATTAAGAACGCTAGTTTTACAAGACCGAGCGCTTCCGGCTCGTACTTGATTCCGAGCATGCGTGGACTTTTGTGCGACGGACTTGTGTCCACACGATCGGAAATTCCGTCGACAAACATTTGTTGGCGGAAAATTTGAGAACCTGCTAGCCAACATTTGTTGGCGGAAAGTCCGACGACAAATGCTTGATGGAGCATACACACGTTCTGACTTTCCGCCAACAAGCTCACATCCAACGTTTGTTGTTGGAAAATCCGATCGTGTGTACGGGGCATAAATCTAGATACTGATGTTTGCACTCTTTCTGGTCCCAGAAATTTCCATATATTCTAAAATAGCAAGTTTATAGGGCGGTTTCTAATTCACCTTCAAAAAGGGTACCATGGGCAAGCAGAAAACCATCCATTTTACAAGACATTGTTTTTCATCACATCTATATATAATTTATAGACTTCTTTTTTTGTTTTGCACATTATATAGAACTTATTAGATCAGTCTCTGTTCCTGAAGGGGAATACGGTCATTGCATACATGCTCTAGGCCAGTTTGGTCAGATGTCGAATAATCTGCCAGAATGTTTTAATAAGGAAATGTCCCACATGGATTCCTAGCTACATGAAACACTCCTATTCTTGGTGGACACCAACCAAGCCCTTAGCGTTGGACTACCATACCAACCAATTATCCTCAATGTGCCCAGGATGATTAGGAAATCATTTATCATGGTGTTTTCCTATATCTGAGTTCTTCGCTGACAGCCGTCGTAACTTGTATAATGACATAGACAAAGAGCAGACTGTCTTGACAAGTTTCTCATAAAGCTTTTTTTTTTGTTTGGGAGGAGAATGGCTTGCTCTTGGCAAGGCAGCTGGCTGGGAGCCTGGAACTCTTGATCCACCCCCTAGCACATTATTACAATGGGTTTGGATAACTTTTTTTTTACTTATAATGGATCCAGCCTCAGCTGCTTCTGTAGTCTTCACAGTCGTAAAAGTTTTTAACTAACCAGTTTGTCTGGTTCGGTCTGGGAACAAAATGGAGGAAGGTCAGGTGACCTCATTTTCTTCTGCAATCCTGGGCCTCGTATCTAAACAATCATGACTTCACAGCATATTATCAGGGATGGAAATTAAATAGCAAAGGAACATGTGGGGACTCTAGGTAACAGTTTATTTTGTGAAACAAAAATGTTATATTATATAAACCAAATTAAGAGCACATGAGTACAATTTGAGTTCTCGAAATAGGCTGGCTCTACTCCCATCAGACTTCAGGTTTGGATGGCCACCACCAGGTTTTTTTTATATTTTATGAGATTTTTCTGTGTTTCTACTCCTCCTATAAGGCCAGAATGAAAGTCTCACGTTTACAGATGGACACCTCAGTCATTTATCATACCCATACCCCATATGGAGAATAGACAGGTGCAATTGGTTAATTAAGAATCAAAATTCCGGTGATATTTTTGTTGTTCAGAGATTCGGATGTATCTGAATTTCCAAATCAGAATAGTAACAAATTTCACTAAATTCCAAAAAAAAATTTATAACGAAGCGAAATAACACAACAAATTATCTGAATTTGAAATGGAAACCTATTACAATAAATACAGTAAGCTACAAAGGCGAAATAAGATGATGATTTATACTTGGGCTGCTTTATAGAATAAAATATAAAAACAGAATAACAAGAGATTGAATAGAGTAGAAAAAAATATAACGGAATATAATAAAACAGAACAGAAAATAAAATAAAATAGAATAGGAAAGAATAAAATAGAATAGAACAGAATAGAAAAAAAAAATAGAATAGAAAATAAAATAGGCTAAAAGACTAGAAGAAAATAGAATAGAAGAAAATAGATTTCTTAAAAAAGGAAAAGTTCCCCGTGGGGTTTTTTAGCAGCTATAGAGTCGAAAAAGGTTTTGTAAAAAATAGGTACTTTTATTATGAAAAAACACTAGAACAATACTATACAAAGGTTAAGGAGCTTTTCTCCGTACATCGGACAGCACAACCTCTAATTACTTACTGCAAGCTGAAAATAATTTTGTAATCTTTACTATATTTGGTAGTTTCTATCGCCTCCCCTTTTTCCATTCCTATAGTCTCGCACAATGTATACCAGAGCTCATGTTTTTAACCTTTGTATAGTATTTTTCTAGTGTTTTTTCATAATAAAAGTACCTATTTTTTTACAAAAACTTTTTTGACTCTCTATAGCTGCTGTAAAAACCCCACGGGGAACTTTTCCGTCTTTTTTAAGAATTGCTATCCGGGGTGTGCAGCCTCTCAGACTCTATATATGTGTCATACCATGCTATAGAAGAAATTAGATTAGAATAAAATAGAACAAATATAGCCAATCAATTTGAAAATAACAAATATACGAACCGAATCCGAATATATGAAACAAATCCTGAAAACAAATCATTCCAACATATCAAATATGACGAAATTAAATTATTATAACTCTTTATAAATCATAATATCCAAATGCCAATTTCAACTGTTCATTTCAACTTATCTGGAAATTGGATATTAAAATTTCCAATGGCAAATTTCAACAAACCAACAATCAAATTTTCTTTTAGTTATGGCAGTTCACAGTGCTTGGTTATTTTTTTAAAAACTAAGAATTTGCATGAAATTTCCTCGCCTGGGTACACCTAACGATCCAACCTCCCTCAGGCATCAATGTTGACTGCTAAGTTCCTAATCACAAACTACTGGTAGTTTGGACTATGGAGAAGTTAGAAAGGAAAGCTAGAAACACATCTAATGCCAGAGGAAAATCGTTGCCATCGGACAAGGTTTTCCAACCTGTTCAATCACTTCCCCTCCAGTATCTGCTAGAAACACCTACACGTAAGGATGTCTAGCAATCTAGCCATGAAAGCCAGGTTGGAAGACTTTAATCTAATGTCTGTGGGCAATATAAGGCTCAACTGATGGCTAAAATATGCATTTGTCATCAATTCTAGAAGAGCAGAAACTGCCTCATAACTAAAATGGCTTCCCCAATGAGCAGTTTCTAATCTTACGAGAAAATTTTTTCTACTCCAGAGGTTTGTTTTTTTTGATGGTCTCCTTGTGATATTTGATTTGGCTGATCCAATAACTCTTGCTATTGTAAGATGAGGGGTGGGAACAAAAGGCAGGTCTTTCTGACCCTACTCCTTGGGTGATGTCCCTCTCCTCGTCATGGAGCAAGCCTGTGCTGAATGTGCTGCTTGCCCTGCCTTAGGTGTCAAGAAGGGACCTAGACATCTGAAAGAACATGAGAAAGAATGAGTTCCTCTGTGTATGAGATGCTTCAAACCAGTTCTGATTGTTGTAATAACTTTATTCTGATAACTTGGTCCAACCCAAGTCAACACTGTACACAAATGCTCTTTTATCTGATGTTTTATGAAATTGTCTCCCCCACAGAAAGACCTACTGCCACCGAAGGTTGAACTTCCTGGGCTCCAAGTTTAAACTCCATGAGATGTTGAACGAAATGTCAGAACTAAAGGAGCTGAAAAGTGTGCCCCACCGTGATTTTTATAATGTCAGGAAGGTTTGTACCCTGTGCAGGGGCTTAACTAAATTCCTTGGGTCCAAGCCAGCGTCTTTTAAGGGGTCACGTTAAGCAAATCAATGATTTAATCATAAATAGCGCCTCAGTGTATGAAGAAGTGTGTGCAGCCAGAATAGTTGCTGTGGATAAGTAGATGGGTGTTGTGATGGAGGACCATTGTCTGGTTACGTAGAAAGTTCCCGACTATGGCTCTTGTTCTTCAAATCTTGGCTAGAACTAAAGTAAAGCGATCTAAAAATATTAGATGGGGCTAGCTATGCATGGATGACCTAGATGTTGGGTAGCTACAGCGTGGTGCAGTGACAGTAAACACACAAAGGCCCGGGATGCAGTAACAGATGTATTGAAGAACTTGTAAAACAGTACAACAGCCGGGCAGGGGAGCTCACCAGATCAGGAACTTACAGTTTTTGTAGTGAAGAGTCAGCGGTGGTAGGCCCCAAACCAAAGACAGCGATTGCCAAGGGGGTGGAATGCAACCTGGCCGGTCCAACCCAGAAGGGAACTTGCTGACGTGTAGACCTAGGCCCTGGGATTCTCTACTGCTATAGAACCGCTGATTCCCGCTAGTGCTGTTCCTGGCAGACAGGTATGCTCTCCCTACACTAGCCACTTTGCAAATGCGCATCAAAACCTCGGGGCAGGGACTTAAAAAGACTCTGCATGACCCAAGATGGCCACCTAGATGCAGCTTAGCCAACTGGAACATGGCTCCAGGGAATCAAGGGAGCTCTAGAGAAACTACGTTTCCTTTGACTTCCCCTCCAGCTACAGTACCGCTCGGGACGAGCGCCACCCACAGTGGAGAAAAAGAGACTGCAGCTGCCTACATAGACTCTACATTACCTCTTCATAAAAAGGTCTTCATTCAAACATTTCTGTTTGCATTGGATGGACTTGCGTGTTTTCACCTTTGGAGGAGGAGGGGGGGGGGGGGGAATATAGTAGCTACAGATCTGTTGCTGATGAAACAATAGTTATTGGTTGATTGCCAGACCTTTCCCCATGTTGGCCTGGTCCTGGAACATCAGCCAGGTCATGGAAGAGCCTACAAACATGCAAATGTTACCTAATCCAAACATAAATGGAAAATATTCTCCAATATATACTGTATGTAGCCACTTTTTAATGTTTTCAATGGACTGTAATTAGTCAGCTTCAATGTTCTCCAATGTACTGTAAGTAGTCACCTTCAATGTTCTCCAATGTACTGTATGCAGTCACCTTCAATGTTCTCCAATGTACTGTATGCAGTCACCTTCAATGTTTTCCAATGTACTGTAAGTAGTCACCTTCAGTGTTCTTCAATGTACGATATGTAGTCGCCTTCAATGACCCCCTAGTTTTGTCTAACACAGGTAGACACTCATATCCACGCTGCAGCCTGTATGAACCAGAAGCATCTCTTGCGCTTCATCAAACACACATATCGCACAGAACCCGAGCGGGTAGTGGCTGAGAAGAATGGGCAGAAGATGACCCTGAAGGAGCTATTTGAGAGCCTTCACATGGACCCATATGACCTCACTGTTGACTCTCTGGATGTGCATGCGGTAAGACATATATTTTACTCCCTTATAGGCAAAGGCAACAGCCATAAAAGAGCAAGTCATGTGACCCTAACTGCATGTAGTCTTAAGTTCTTGTGGTCTAGCCCTGAAGTGTGGGAACAAGTCATGTCCCAAGTAGAAATTGTATTTATAGAGGCGTCTGTTTCTTATCCTTCTACAGTTGACATTCTCTCTACTGACAATTTCCTGTGAACAGTGTATTGACTTTTTGAAGTTCCGTTCCGGCTCTCGTATCATAGCTTATGTTGTCTGGCATTTGTACACAGTCACAATTTATGGCATATAGGTACCTTTAGACAAAGCTGAACGCTAAACCCGCCAACCATGGAACTTCATGTGATGGCATAACCTGGTCTTTTACAGGATCGGTACACCAAACGTAGAGGAGGACTTGTGTTATTTAAAGGAAGTTCTATAGTCTTGTTTAAACTTCTTTTTAGATCTATGTGTATGCTAATATGATTGGCTTAAAGTGAGCCTAAAAAAGTACATACTGGACGGTAACTACAGTGCTGAGTCTGTATCTCTCTGGAGTCTACTAGTTAATAGGCCCAGGCTCTACACAGGGCATTGACTTCTCCAGGCCAGATTAATCCCACCCCTTTAAAATTAAGCCCCACTCTCTGGGAAAAGGTGTTTACGGAAAGACCCAACAGCCAAATCACATTTAAATTAACTTGTGGTTGCAATTGTCGGCACCTGACTATTTAAAAAAAAATAAAGAAAAAAAAAGCATGGGGTCCCCCCCAAAATCTATACCAGACCCTTATCCGAACCCCCCCCCCTGCCCCAAAGAATCCACCCCATGTTGAGGGCATGTGGCCTGGTATGGTTAAGAAGGGGGATGCTTCCCCCCCTTTTCTGACCTGTCAAGCTGCGTGCTTGGGTAAGGTCCTGGTATGGATTGGGGGGGGGATACCCCACGTCGTGTTTTTTTTTTTTTTTTTTTTTTAAACCGCCATTTTTTTTCTTTCAGTTGTCAGCCGGGAAGCCCGCTGACAGCTGATGACTCATCCGTTGTTAAGGACGTGGCGGCCCGCCAAATGCACAGAAAATTAAGGGTACCCGAATGGGTGAAGTTCGGGCCCAACTTTTGCTCAGCCCAAACTGTTCGCCCAACACTACAAATGCGTATCCAGATCTGCTGGTGTATAGTGCTAATATAGCCCAATGTTATAGAGCCATTTATTCCAAACTGCATACACTTTCAGACTTTTTGGTATCATCAGTGCAGCGTGTGAATATATTATGTTGGTATAATTCTAAGCATCTTGCCCTTTTTAAGACATCATTTTAAAAGAGCACAAATTTGTGTTCTTGCTTTGCAGGGACGTCAGACATTTCATCGTTTTGACAAGTTCAACGCCAAATACAACCCTGTTGGGGCCAGCGAGCTGCGTGATTTGTATCTGAAGACAGAGAACTACATTGAGGGGGAGTATTTTGCCCGTATCATCAAGGTAAGAATACCTGAGGACGCCAGTGCCAAAAAAAATGAGGTCTTTTAAGTTTGTAATATTATATACAATTTGAAGGTCATACATCTTTAAAAAAAATCATATACCAACACATTATAACCATCTTTTTACTTTAGATTTAGGTTAAAGAAAAAACACATTTTCAGGTGAGGCATTTTGAATATAAAAAATACATACATTGATCAGCCATAACATTATGCCCCCACCATAACCCATCAGAGCATTGAACTCCACCAGACCTCTGAAGGTACGCTGTGGTATCTGGCACCAAGCCGTCAGTAGCAGATCCTTTAAGTCCTGTAAATTGCGAGGAGGGGCCTCCATGGATTGGACTTGTTTTTCCAGCACATCCCACAGATGCTCAATTGGATTGAGATCTGGAGGCCAAGTCAATACCTTGAACTCGTTGAGCTCCTCAAACCACTCTTGAATTCATCAGACCAGGCCACCTTCTTCCATTGCTCCATGCTCCATTTCTGGTACTCACGTTCCCATTGTAGGAGCTTTTGGCTGTGTACACCCTGACCAGTCTGCAGCTACGCAGCCCCATACACCTCAAACTGCAATGCTCTGTGTGTTCTGACACCTTTCCATTAGAAGCATTCACTTTTTCAGCAATTTGAGCTCCAGTAACTCTTCTATTGGATTGGACAACACGGTCCAACCTTTGCTCTCCACCTCTATCAATGAGCCTTCCCTTCCCACCTCCATCAATGAGCCTTCTCTCCCCACCTCCATCAGTGAGCCTTCTCTCCCCACCTCCATCAGTGAGCCTTCTCTCCCCACCTCCATCAGTGAGCCTTCTCTCCCCACCTCCATCAGTGAGCCTTCTCTCCCCACCTCCGTTAATGAGGCGTGCTTCCCCCACCTCCACCTCCACCCATCAGCCTTGCCTGCCCATGACCCTGTCTCCAGTTTTCCTTTCTTGGACCACTTTTGGTTGGTCCTCCTGACCACTACAGACTGGGAACCTCCCACAAGAGCTGCAGTTTTGGGGTTGCTCTGACCCAGTCATGCAGCCATTACAATTTAGTCCTTATCAAAGTCGCTCAAATCCTTCAGCTTCTTCTGCTTTCAACACATTAGCTTCAGGGACAACGTGTTCACTTGCTGCCCAATATATCCCGCCCACTTTCAGATGCCATTGTAACCAGATAATCAATGTCATTCACTCTACTTGGCAGTGGTCCTAAAGTTATGGCTGAGCAGTGTATGGTCTTGAAGTAGCCGATAAATGTAGAACCAATGCGCTTGTCACCATCCCTATAGCTTGAAATTACCTTTCGTTCTATGACATGGTCAATTGGGACACAGATAGTCACGTACAGTATATGTCCTTATTGAGTTAGCGGTATTCAGATGGTCCTTTATGTACTGACGCGTTTTATGATATATTATCTGCTTCTTCAGAGAATCCCCATTTGGACTTGAATGCAACTTGTCTGGTATTGGTAATTCTTAAATATACTATATAATTGGTCAAGATTATATTTGTGTTGAAACAACATGCTTTTGCGGTAACGTTATCCATCCCCGGTACAGTACTTTTGTGCGAATTGGGACCGGAGCAAACGTTCGACTCTTTTCTCTCCAGCCCCATTCACACCTGAGCGTTTAGTAGCTTGAAGCTCCAAAAAGAGACACTCAATGCATCTCTATGGAGTTGGTTCACCTCTCCACTCCGTCACCTGAAGCCAAACACCTGAAGCTCATAAAAGTTTTGGAGCAACACTTGTAGCTCAATTCGGGCAGATTGGTGCTTCTCCCTCCATATAAATGTATTAAAACTCGCAATTTGCACATTTTACAAGCGCTTTTGCATGTCTTGATGTGCGTTTAGATGTGTTTTTCTGCTCAAATGCAATAAATAAAATTGAACAATCATAAATATTTTTTTAAACGGGCACATATAATAATAAATAGTAAGTAATAAAACTGTGCACAGTAAAAAAAAAATTGGGGGGGGGGGGGGTTGTTAGTGGACAAGCTACTTTTGTAGCTCAATTTAGCCACATTGGTGCATTTTTAGGCATTTTTTCACCATAGACATGCATTGAAACATGCGATTTGCACGTATTAAATAATAATAAATATTTTTTTTAAACAGGCAAATAAATATTAATAATATATTAATAGTAAGTAAATAAATAAATGCAACTGTGCACAATAATAATAAAAAGGGGGGGGGGTGATTAGTGGACAAGCTTGATTTAGGCAGATTAGTGCATTTTTAAGCATTTTTTATTTGACCATAGACATGCATTGAAACATGCAATAACGTGCATTTTAGACATGCATTGAAACATTTTATAAGCACTTTTGCATGTTTTGATGCACGTTTAGGTGTGTGTTTGCTACTCAAATGCAGTAAATAAATCAAATGAAATAGTAAAGAATAATCAATATTTTTTTCTTTTAACAGGTAAATAAATATTAATAATGAATAAACGATCAATACATAAATTAAATAATACATAAATAAATACATTAATTCATAAATACATTAATATTAATACAAAAAAATACATACATAATATTAATAAAACAAAAACAATGGGGGGGGGGGGAGATAAGTGGACATGATGAGAAAACAGCAGCATAACAAAAAAAAAAATTATAATAAATTAAGGGCGCATGCGCGCGGCTTTACATGGCAGACGCTTCTCTGTAAAGCTCCGCACTCCCCGCCGCATACTCGGGACTCTTACGCTCCACTGAACCGGCATTTCAGCTTCCTTTTTCCAGGGATCACCTCTCCACACACCAGTGCCTTCTCCGGTATGGTTTTAACCGGGCATCGTGGCAAGACAAAGCCAAAACCCATTAAAGAAGCGCTGGCCCGTGCTTCCTCCAAGATGGTGGCGAAGGCCCGGGCCCTGGCTGAACAATCGGCGTCCTCGTCTGCACGGTCTGATATGCTAGACAGCGAGGAAGAGACTGACATGCAGTCTAACCCAGGAGGTTCCCCTTCTATCCCGCAGACAGGTATGTCTCAATCTGCTTTTATAAGACTAATGGAATCAATGCTCCATAAGGTTCTTAAGACAACATCGGACCAAATCACTAATAGCCTGACACGAGAAATTCGTGAGATAGGCCAACGTACAGCAGATCTGGAAACTAGGGTCGATGACATGGAGCTAACTTTACAAGAGCAAGCCCAGGAACAAATTGCCCTCCGAGAGGAAAACTCCATGCTTTTATCTCACCTAGAGGACACAGAAAATCGCTCTCGCAGGTCCAACCTGCGCCTCCGAGGTATACCGGAGACGATTGATGATTTACAATCATTTACCACAGCGTTATTCCAGGAGCTGGCGCCCTCCATACACATTGAACGCCTTGAGTTTGATGGAATCCACAGGGCGCTCACCCGTCGCCAGACTGATGGACCACCACGGGACATTATTGTCAAGCTGCATTTTTTCCACAGGAAAGAATAACAACTAACAGCAGCCCGCAATAAGAACTCCCTTCAGTTCCAGAGCCACACGTATCAATTGTTCTCCAATTTAGCACCCCTTACCATTGCTAAACACCGTGCTATGAAACTTCAACTCCAGATATTACTACAGCACCAGCTTAAATACACATGGCGGTTTCCATTCGCTCTGCAGTTCTCCTTCCAAGGACAGCAACACACCTGCACTACTCCAGATTCGCTACAACGGCTGTTGGAGTCGCTTCACCTGACGCCCCAGACACGCCAGTCGGAAACATCACTTCCACGCACACCAGCTAGATCAGCCTCCCAGCCGTACACCACGACCCAAAGCGGAGTAATTCTGATCCACCATCTATCCGGAAAGGAACCCCAGCCCGATCATCTGGAAATTATTACCTTAGCCCGGAATCTCAAGCCCTTCGCTGAACGCAAGGAAACTGTTTTTCTTTTCTTATCTCTTTTTTGCATACAGGCTCTCGGTTGCATTCGCAGAATCTGATCTCAAACTGCAGCCAGAGGACTTCTCTGCGACCGAGACCTGCTGGGCGACAACCGTTGGTTATGTTCACTCCACGCCCTGAACGTTTTTTCTTCAGGGCTCCCAGGCCCCCTAGGGCCTGTTCAGGTTCAGTTGTTTTATTGCTTTATTGCTCTATTTTAGTACTGTTCTGTTACTTACCTTAATAATGCAATTGTATGCTGTATACGTTTAAGAACGCTTAATCAGGCCCACATTTGGTGAGCCAGATTAACGCCGCTACCTTGCCATTCCCACTCTAGAGCTTCAGCAATGTAGCAGTTGTATTCTCTTTTTATATTTTGACTAGTATATTGTTCACGCCTGGTATAACCCACTAGACCCTTCCCCATATCCCCCTCCCTCATTTCCCCCTACCCTCCTCCTGCCAACACCCCTCCCCCTTCTCCCCTTCCTCCCTTTTCCCCTCCCCTCCCCCTTTCCTCCCCTCGTCCCTTTCCCTGATGACCACCCCCTCTTCTTTTTTTTTTTTTTCCCACCCCCTCCTTCCCCTCTCCCCGTTCCCTCATAGCCCCTCTACATTTATTTTTTATCGGAATGGCGCCAACGGAACATTCACGTATGCACCTTTCAGTTAATTAACCACAATACTCCTTGTGTTTTTTACCCTCTTCTTTTGTTGATACTCTATTGTTATCTGCAGTACTGAAGTTTTAGGTTTTTAATTCAATCTTATTTTATTGATAGGCAAAATATCATTGCAAAGAAGTACAGTATACATATAAGTCGTCCAATAACATATAACAAAGATATACATTCGTATATTCGTAAACATTCGTGTAACACTGTTGTCGTACCATCTCATGGTTTAGATAATACGTGAACTTTGGTTGATTGATATGGTATATAGGCCTGTATACCTACGGCGTCTAACCTGGCTTAGTAATATTATGCGAGCACCACTATCTACTCAACGAGTGGTGCCCACGCATTGTATGTAGGCTAGGGCTTTTACTTCTGCGCTGAGCACGTTTTCTCTGAGGGGGAAGCTCTGTGTGTGGCACCGTTCCGGTCTCATGAGACTAGAGATTATGTTGTAGGTGAGCGTGTAGCGCAAACATTTAAAGGGAAAGGAGAAGGGAGAAAAGGGAGATAGTTGGGATAGGAGGGTCAAGGCAGTAAGGGAAGTAGAAAATAAGAGAAATTTTCCACCGTGGCTATACAGATGTGTCGGTGGATTCCTCTGCGGCCCATGAAATAAATTCTGAGGAGTAGCGAAACATAGACCATGAGGTCCAGGTCTTGGAGAATTGCTCCTCCTTACCCGCTTCCTGCGACAACATTCGTTCCAATCCGTTAATTTGGTCCACTTCAATTGCCCAATCCCCCAGGGAAGGCATGCTCGTCGACTTCCAATGTCTGGGCAGAACTGTTCTGGCAGCCGCCAGAAAGTGACGCAAAACGTCTTTTTTGACCGATTTAATCGGTCCAGGGAGCAAAGATAGCAGAACTACCTCAGGAGAGGGTGTGATTGAGGTCGCCATGAGTCTGCAGTACAAGTCGAGGATCTTCTGCCAGAACCTCCGCACAGGGGGGCATTCCCACCAGATGTGGATTAAGGTTCCCTTGGATGACAAGCAACGCCAGCAGGTATCCGGGAGTGCCGGGTTTATCCAGTGCAAAGTCGAGGGGCATCTGTACCAGCGGGTCAACAACTTAAATCCTTTTTCTTGGGCTTTGGAGGCTAAAGATATTTTGTGAGTCAGAATGAAACACTTTTGCCAGTCTATAGGTGAAATGGGGTGACCCAGATCTTCCTTCCAGGCCTGTGTGTATGGGGGGAGGTCAGGATTATAAGCCATATGTATGAGCGAATATAGTTGAGAGACCACATGTGTGGGGGGGGCGGTCTGGAGCAGCATGTTCTCTAAGTCTGTTAAGTCAGCAAGTATATCAGGCAGGGATGGGAAGGTGCGAATGAAGGATATCACCTGTTGCCTCTGCAGCCAATGCGTCGAGGTATGGGAAGATGGGCCGGAGGGGATGTCATGAGTCAGGGAAGAGTCTGATCGCAAGACTTGGGCAAGTCGTCTGTGATCTTCCTTACACCAAGGTCCAAAACTTGCTCCCTGTAGGGCCGGAGGAAAAGCCGGGGTCCCAAATAGTGGAGTCATGGGTCCCTTCAGAGGAGATAGGGTCTTGGAGGAATTCATTCGGGTCCAAATTTGTATGGTTTGTTGTGTAAGGTCGCTCAGGGGTATCCCTCCTTTCAGGAATTCGATAGGCGTCCACGGTAAGGCGCGGAGATCTATCGAATTGATATGGCTCTCTATTTGTACCCATAATTTGGTGGAGGAATGATGGAACCAGTTAATTATACGCGTGAGTACTGCTGACTTATAGTATATAAAGGCATCTGGAGCTCCAGCTCCTCCACGAATCTTGGGGAGCGAGAGAGTCTCATAGCGTATCCGAGGACGAGCCCCTCCCCATATAAAGGAGGAGAATAGTTGGCGGAGCTTCTTAACCGCTTGCTATCCGCGCTATAGCCGAATGACGGCTACAGCGCGGACCTGCATTCCCGGGAGGCCGTCATATGACGGCCTCCCCTGTGCACGTGCCCTGCGCGCGCCCTGCAGGGCGCGCGTGGAGCGCGCTGTGATCACCGAGTCACTGAGACTCGGGTGATCACCGATCTGTGTAAGGGGCCGGTCCCGGCCCCTTACCATGTGATCAGCTGTCAGCCAATGACAGCTGATCACATGATCAAAACAAAAGCTCTGTGATCGTTTTTTTTTTCTCCTCGCGCTGACAGTGCGAGGAGAGAAAAAAGCCGATCACCGGCTCAGCTGCAAGGGATATCGGTCCCGAAGAGGAGGAGGCAATAATGCCTCAATTGTGCCTTATAATTATGCCACCAGTACCCCCTGCCAGTGCACCCAGACATTAAAACATCACAGTGCCCACAGTGCCCACCAGTGCCACGTATCAATGCCCATAAGTGCCACCTATCAATGCCTACAGGTGCCACCTATCAATGCCCACCATTGCCACCTAACAATGCCCACCAGTGATGCCAATCAGTGCCACCTAGCAGTGTACAAGATCAGTGCCCATTATTGCCACCAATCAGTGCCCATCACTGCCACCCATCAGTGCCCATCACTGCCACCTATCAGTGCCCATTGGTGCCGCCTCATCAGCGTACATCAATGAAGGAGAAAAATTACCCTTTTAAAAAATTTTATAACAAAATATAAAAACAAAAAAATTTTTTTTTTAAAAAATTCAGTCTTTTTACATTTTTTTAACAAAAAATAAAAATCGCAGAGGTGATCAAATACCACCAAAAGAAAGCTCTATTTGTGGGGAAAAAATGATAAAAATTTCATTTGGGTACAGTGTTGTATGACCGCGCAATTGTCATTCAAAGTGCGTCAGCGCTGAAAGCTGAAAATTGGTCTGGATAGGAGGGGGGTTTAAGTGCCCGGTAAGCAAGTGGTTAAAGAACCAGGAGGGTATGGATATGGGAATTGTCTGAAACAAATAGAGAAACCGAGGAAGAACGTCCATTTTTAGGGCATTCACCCGGCCCAACCACGAAAGGCGCTTCTTCGTGTAGTTTGAGAGATCCGTCTTGGTTCTAAGCAGAAGGGGAGCATAGTTCAGAGAGAATAATTGGGATCCTTCTGTGGGTATTTGGATTCCGAGATAACGGATGGAAGTGGAACCTGTTTTAAAAGGATACTTAGTGGAGACTTGGCGGAGGGCCTCCTGGGACAGTGAGATGTTCAGGATTTCTGATTTAGTATGATTCACTTTGAAATTGCTCAGCTTCCCAAACCTCGTGAATTCCTGCATTATATGTGGTAAGGATATATGGGGTTGGGTTATAAACATTAGCAGGTCATCCGCAAAGAGAGCCAGTTTGGAATGAGTGGGTCCTATTGATATACCTGAAATGTTAGGGTTATTGCGCAAGGCAATTGCCAGGTGTTCCATGACCAGTACATAGAGGAGGGGAGATAGAGGGCAGCCCTGCCGTGTCCCATTGTGGATGGAAAATGTAGGTGACAATGAACCATTCACCCGAATTCTAGCAGAGGGAGAGGAGTAAAGGGACATAATTCGGGATATCATTTTGGGGCCCAGACCTATTTGCTTCAGGGACAGCTGGAGGAATTGCCAGTCGACCCGGTCAAATGCTTTTTCGGCGTCGACCGTCAAAAGGCATAAAGGGACATCATGGGTGCGGGCATAGTCGGTAAGAAGCAGGGTTTTTAGGGTGTTGTCCCTTGCCTCGCGCCCACTAACAAAACCCACCTGGTCCAGGTGTATGAGGCGGGGGAGGAGCGGCTGCAATCTAGTGGCTAAAATTTTGGCATATAATTTCAAGTCCACTCCAATTAACGATATGGGCCTATAATTAGCACACAAAGTAGGGTCCTTATCTGGTTTTGGGATAATGGTAATGTGGGCTTTGAGTGTTTGTGGAGGAAACGCTGAGCCTTCCGATAGGGTGTTGAACACCCTAACCAAGAAGGGGGTCAGTTGGAGAGCAAATGTTTTGTAAAATTTAGGGGTGAATCCGTCGGGACCCGGGCTTTTACCGGACGGGGTGGCCGTTATCGCTCCCATTACCTCATCCTCTGTAATTACTTGCTCCAGCTCTTCTACGGTATCGCCATCCAAAGTAGGGAGTTCAGTTTCCTCAATATAAGATTGTCTATCAGGTTCAGGGGCAAGGGTTGGTCCAGGAGAGACGCCGGGCGGTAGATTGTAAAGTGTTTGGTAGAAATCTCGGAATGTTTGTGATATCTTAGAGGGCTCACTAAGCATTTCTCCAGAAGGGGCCCGAATATGGGGTATGAATGTTGAAGACATGTTTGGGTGGAGAGTGCGAGCTAACGGTCTACCGCATTTATCTCTAAATCGGTAATGATGTAAGGCAAGTCTGTCCGCATAGGTACGAGCTGAGGCCTCATACAGGTCCTTAAGTTGGGATCGAGCCGTTGAGACCTCTATAAGGGTCTCCACAGTTGGGGCTCGTTTATGTTGTGTCTCAAGGTCTCGGAGCTTTTGAATTGCTGATGTTATTGCAGCTGATCGAGCCTTTTTCACACGGGTTCCCATCTGGATAAAGATACCTCGCAGGACTGCTTTAAGCGCCTCCCATTGTAAGGGTAGTGAGGTAGTGTCCGAGGCATGGTCTATGAAAAAATTAGAAATTGTTTCTGAAACCTTGTGGGAACAATCAGGTTCCGTAAGAAGGGAATCGTTCAGCCTCCACGTCCATTCCTTTACCGGCGTGGAAGGGATCGATAGTGTCAGATAGGTGAGTGGTCGGACCAGACCATTGAGTCTATCTCGCATTCAGGTGACCAATCCAAGCAGCTATGGTCAAGAAGGAAGTAGTCGATACGACTATAAGAGTGGTGGACTTGGGAGAAGTGGGTATAGTTGCGATTTGTTGGAAACAGAACCCGCCAAATGTCGATTAAACGGAGGTCGTAGATAGCCCGTTTAAATGCCCTTAGCTTAGTAAAGGAGATGGACGAGCGAGAGGTTGATGTGTCTAAGAGTGGATCTAAGGGGGCGTTAAAATCCCCGCCTATGATTAGTTTACCTTCTGCAAATTCTGACAAAATCCTCATGTACCGCAGAGCCGACGATATTTGATCAGTGTTTGGTAGGTAAAGGTTGGCAATAGTGAATTTTGTGCCCCATAAGGAGAACTTTACAAACACATACCTTCCCTGGGGGTCCGAGAGCTGGTCTATCAGGTCAATCGGAAGCGTTTTGTGGAAGGCAATAGATACTCCTTTGGTTTTCTGGGAGGGATTTGTACTGTGGAACCATCTATTAAAGTACCTATTGGAGCAGGAAGGGGTGGAGTTTGTGTGGAAATGAGTTTCCTGTAACAGTAACACATTGACCTGTTGTTTATGCATTTGGTAAAGGATTTGCCCTCTCTTGGATGCAATATTGAGGCCATTTACATTGTATGAACAAGTTTTCAGGCGAGGACGAGATAGCACTGTATGAGCCATAGTGGAACGAGAAAAAGAAAGTCAGCTTATAGAGAATAGAGAGGGGAGGAAGAGTGGGGGGAGGAAAGCTTGTAAGGTAGCAAAGATATATCAGGACAAAAACTAGGTAGGGAGGACACCTGAATAAGGAGCCTAACAACTCTAAGGGGTCCACTGATACGGGACTCCACGTGAGAAATCACGTAAGAAGGCACAATTCGTGCCCGGCCTATTGGGGGTGGAGGGTCGAGGTGGAGAATCTGAGCCGTGAGCCCAGTAGCAGCACAGGCATATATAGCTTAATTGAGGCACATCAGTGTAACAAAACATTTAAACTTCAGAACACACATCAGATCATCTGTGAAGGAGGGTGGCGGTCTGCGTGGGCAAATATCCACACAAGCCCACCCTCCCTCCTCCACAGAGGAGATATCAACCCGTGAGATAATATCATGGGGGGGAAACAAACGTTTTAAACACATATCATATACAGGCCCAACATGGGGCCCCGGAGATAAATCTGTGTAGTAACACTGAAAACAGTAACAATGTATAATAACATTTTAAAGTGAGACTAGTCGGTGTAAGAGAACCTGTATACTGATAGCTAGAGGAGCCCATGTGGATAGTGGCAAGAGACCATGGACCTAGTCAGTCCATCTATCGGCCCCTCCACCCGTATCCAGGTGGGACATTTCCGCTAATCACAGAGAATAAAGCAGTGCTGTAAAATGTACTAGAAGCTCAATAATTGCATATCCAAAACATACATTAGGAATTTGCGGTCTCATAGCCTCTCCCGAACCCCAGCTAGGTACATCACACCAGCAAAGGGCAGGGAGAAGGCCCGCCAATTTGGTGCACCATCTGTCTTGAGGCATTAGAGTACTATCATGTTATCTTGTCTCCCACCGTATCGTATCCAGCTGTAGTCATGTGGAACCGATGAGGGGAAAATATATATATATATATATATATATATATATATATATATATATATATATATATATATATATATATATATATATATATATATATATATATATATATATATATATATATATATATATATATATATATATATATAAACCCCCCCAAGAAAATCCTATGGGGGGGGGTTCCAAACATCGACCTGTCCAGGAGACAAGAGATACGCATTATACTGGGCTGGTGCTAGTCACATGGGGAGCGTTGGATTGGCTTCTTGTAACACTTTAAGGGTACCTTTTAATCTTCCGGAGAGGTAGGATGACGTGGACCAGGGTCAATAGAGTGTGATCCGTACCTCGGGTGTCTGCGTCGTTGTGGAAGAGGTTCTCGTGTTTGCACCCTGGCACGGTCGTCTGGCGGGTCCAGCCAGTTCGGTACATCAATTGGATCTTGCTCCAGAAAGCTGAAAAAGGCTGGGAGTTGATCCGGGTCTGAGAGGACAAATTTATGCTCAGCCCTGGTCACCTTAATACTGAAGGGGTGTCCCCATGTGTAGGTTGCTCCGGCTTGGCGTATCAGATCTAGGAGTGGGCGGACTATGCGGCGCATGTGAAGAGTGTTAACGAGAGAGGTCTGGGTATAGGTGGATAGCAGATCCATCAAAGTCCACGGGACCCAAACGCCATGCCTTGCGCATAATTTCTTCCTTAAGGGTGAAATAGTGAACCCTGCAGAGGACATCGCGTGGGCGGTCACTATGTTCCCTCCTCGGCCCCCCCACTCTGTGCACCCGATCTATTTCAATAGGGGATGAGGCCTCTCTTCCCAGGACTTGGTTGAGGATGGCAGTGACAGAAGGTTTCAAGTCTGTACCCGCAGTGGCCTCCGGTATGCCTTGCAGCCGTATATTATTCCTGCGGCTCCTATTTTCTCCGTCTTCTATGCGTAGTTGATGTTGTCGTATACGGTGCAAGTGTTCCTTGGAGGCCCGCTCGAGGGATGTGATGCGGGCTGCATGGTCAGATTGAACGTCAGTTAGGGCGGACATAGCGGTCTGATTAGTGGAGACCTGCTGTTGGAGGGCCTGGATATCCTTGTGTAGCGAGGTCTCCATTTTGACCGCCCAGGACTCAAACTCCGCTCGGAAGGCCGCCAGAAGGGTCGAGGCTTCAGATCTGGGTAATTCTCCTGATATTCGAGGGGCCACATCCCCAGGGCCTGTGGCCAGAAGCGGGGCAATAGCGGACCCAGATCTGGATACTACAGCTGGTAAGTCCGAGTGCTGGACTGGAGGGTCATCTGGATCCTCGCTGCTGTCTGTTGCCGTCTGAGGGGGGGGAGGAGGCTTGCCCTTCCCTGAGTTTCTATTGGGCGCCATCTTGTCTTTGGGAGTGTGGGGATCGGGTTGAGATGTGCGGAGCATGTATCTCTGGATTGTGCCCTGTTGTAGATCCGTGGACTCAATAGATCTAGAGCTGTGCGTGGACATGTTTTCAAGGATGTGCGATGACTGGAGTATAGCCTGCCTGCTACGGGCATCCACGGGGCTCAGCAACTCATTTCTTTAGCCATACATGGTTAGTCACGCTTCTCTGCAGAATTGTACAGACGGGGACCACAGCTGGCCCTGCTGGGCTACCCTGGTGGCTGTGTAGGTAGTGAACCAGGCTCCTAGGGGTGGAGGAGATTAGCAGCATATGTGTATGCAGCAGCTTGGGTGGAGCAAGATGGCCGCCTTTCTGGGTTTTCGGGGCCGTGTCTGCAGCCCACACACTGAAGGGGGTATATGTTTGTGGGAATCTCCGTCAAGGGCCACTGTCTGCCAGTCTTGGATGCCCTGGGGGGTGGGTATGGTTTGGATTAGGCCCAGAGAAGGAGACGGGGGGCTGTCAGGGTGTATCAAGATGGCCGCCACACTAGAGTCCTGGGGCTAGGGCTTTGCCTGCAACTGGTGCCAGATGGGGGTAGATGCTCTTTCAATACTCCCTTGAGGGGCTTGATTTTTCAGGCCAAGGTGCTCCTGGGGGTGGATGGGGGTGGATTGGGCCCAGGAGAGAGACGGAGAGGCCGCCGGGTGTATCAAGATGGCCGCCGTCACTTACCAGGTCCCTCTGGCTGGTCTAATAGGGCGGCACAGGGAGGATTGCTGGTCCCGGGTGGCAGGCTGTATATCCCCAGTGGTCGTGGAGGAGGAGAGCCGGTCTCAGGGCAGGTGGATCAGCCCGAGGCCGCGCCGGCACGGCGTCCGGGTGGAGCAAGATGGCCGCCGCTCCCCGTTGTAGGCCGAAGCCGCGGCCTGTCCTCTCAGGCGGCCGGAGCTCCGCGATCGGTGCGCCCGCAATCCCAGGCAGCTCCCCACTGGTCTGGTGTTAGCCCTGGGCCCCCGGTGGAGTCAGTGCGGGTCCGATGGACGTGTATCGCTCCTGGTATGTTCTGAAGTTTTAGGTTTTAAATTGATTCCATTATCCCCGTTTGCGGCGGGGAGCAGTCATTGCTCTCCCCCTCTACGGTGCACCCGCTCTCTGACTGGTTACCTGGTTGTAGGGTTGGTGCACTCTTTAGTCGGGCATTACTGATCTATTGCCTCCCGACCAGGAGGATATCTCAGTATTTTGCCCTACACCTCATGTTCTCCCTTCTCTTCCCCCCTCTCTCCTATCCCACACTATTACTTTTTCTTTTCCCCTTTGTCGGTTGGCTCGCACGGGCCCTGTGCCCCCTGATAATAGCTTCCCATGTACTCCTTAATGGCCCCGCTTAATATACTCACCTTGAATGTTAAGGGACTTAACTCTCCACCTAAGCGGGTGAAAGCCTTTCAAACGTTTGCATCTCTAAAAGCCAGTGTAGTAGCTCTCCAGGAAACCCACTTCTCTATACGCCAAACCCCGAGCTTTTTTAGTTCTAAATATCCACAGGTATTCGCTGCCTCAGCGGGCACGAAACCTAGAGGGGTCCTGCTGGCCTTCCATCACACCATGCCATTCACCCCTTTGTCTGAAATTAAAGACCCGGAAGGTCGCTATCTAATTCTTGTGTGACTGTTGCAAGACATAAAAACAACTTTTGTTTCCTATTATGCTCCCAATACAAACCCAAACCCTTTTTTCTCACATTTGTTACAGGTTGTGAGAACACACTGCAAAGGAACTTTGTTCCTAAGTGGCGATTCCAACTCTACTGCAACCACACATAGATAAATCACCCTATGCCCCTGAGCACTACACCCCCTCTATGCAATTCCGTAGACTAATACAAAAGGCCTCCCTCTTAGACACATGGAGAGAATCCAACCCCACAAAGAAAAATTATACATTCTACTCACACCCCCATAAATCCTTCTCCAGGATTGACCACATTTTTATTTCTATAGCATCCGCTCCACTCCTGCTTCACTCACATATCCAGCCAATCACATGGACAGACCACTGTGCTGTCATCACCTCAGTATCCTCTTTGATACCGCAAGCTACCATCAGATCATGGTGCATGAATGATTCTCTCCTAACCAATCAATCATACTGTCTGGATATCCAGGTAGCCCTCAAGGACTATCTTATACACACAACGCCACCCCGGACATCTCCCCCATACTGCTCTGGGAGGCGCATAAACCAGTAATATGAGGCACATGTATCTCCGTTGCGTCACATCTCAATAGAGATAAAATTCTCAAACTACAGCAACTTGAGTCAGATTACCACGATAGCTTTCTACAATTCCAATCCAGTCCAACTGAAGCGCATAAAATAATTTTAGAAAAAACTAAACTTGAATTAGACCTACTTCTAGCTGATGCGGCCGATGAGGCTATTCGCAGATCCAACCACACGCCCTACACCAAAGCGAATAAACCAGATGCCTATCTGGCTTTACGCCTTCGTAGGCCAGATCGCGTTAGTGTTCCCATTAGGCTCAGATTGGCTAAAGACACGATTACTAGCAATCCGATCAAGGTTCTTTCAGAGTTCCGTAAGCAGTTGGCAAATCTTTGAGGCTAAAGCAGCGTTTCCTTTGCGTCAGGCAGAGAAGCTTTTCTATAATTTGCCTATTCCTACACTATCGGATGCCAATCGTGAGTTAATGGAAAGTACAATCACAACCGAGGAAGTCTTAGCGGCCATCAAGACACTCAAACACCATAAGCGTCCGGGCCCGGACGGCTTCCCTAGTCCCTATTATAAAAAATTTGCTACAGACTAGCCCCCCTCCTCACCAATACTTTTAACGCCATACTCAGACAGCATTCCTTTGGTAGAGACACATTGACGGCGCTCATATCTATGATCCCGAAGCCAAACACGGATAATACATTGTGGTCTAATTACAGACCAATTTCACTCTTAAATGTGGACATAAAGATCTTGGCCAAAATTTTAGCCCTACGCCTTAATCCTATTATTGGAGGACTGATACATAAGGATCAAGTAGGTTTTATAACTAAACGGCAAGCGAGCGATAACATTCGACGTGTGATCCTCCTACAGCACTTGGCTCGCTCTCGTAAAATTCCGATGCACCTCCTCTCCCTAGACATACGGAAGGCTTTTGACAGTCTCTTGGCCCTATCTATTTTATATCCTCCAACGCTGGGGCTTCGGCCGGCATTTTCTTGGCTGGATCAATGCTCTATACAACCACCCACAGGCTTACGTGCACTATTCAGGATTCCGTTCAGAACCCTTCCCTATTTCAGGAGGAACTAGACAGGGCTGCCCCCTATCCCCCCTGTTATTTGCGCTCGTGATCGAACCTTTAGCAGCCCTGATCAGAGCTAACCCTGACATCCGAGGTTTAGAGGTAGCTTCAACCTCGCACAAACTGTGTCTCTTTGCTGATGATGCACTAATGTTTATTACGTCCCCTCATGCTACTCTACCAAACCTAATGAACATCTTAGATAAGTTTGCTCAGGTCTCCGGGTTAGAAGTCAACCAAACAAAATCAAAAGCTCTCAATGTGTCTCTACCACAAGCTGATCTTGAAATGCTGCGCCAAAATTTTCCTTTTCACTGGTCCTCCACATCTATTCCCTACCTAGGGATTAAATTGTCCAATAATCCATTAAATCTGTTCCAATCCAATTATCTCCCAATGCTAACCCAACTATCTTCTCTACTTAATTCCTGGCTACCTTTTATGTGTCTCCTGGCTCGAACGTATTGCTGCTGTGAAAATGTCCTTGTTACCAAAATGATTGTACTTATACAGAGTACTCCCTATCGCGGTCCCCCCTTACTACCATAGGATCATACAAAACAAAGTTTTTAAATACATCTGGGGCCCCATACGGCCCAGAGTTGCGAGACCGGTTCTACTCCGTAACAAGCTCAGCGGCGGCCTTGGTATACCCAACTTTTTACACTATTATCACGCGGCCCGACTAGCCCAGTGTACTCTATACCATTCTAAATCTGAAATGCCACTCTGGGTTAGCCTTGAGGCCATTGACCTTCACCCGATTACTGTAACCAATTTGTTATGGCTCCCCCCAACAGCGCGGGGCTCTATAACCAATCCATTAACGCAGCATACACTTAAACTCTGGGATAGGTTGAATAGCCCCTTCAACTTGATTTCTCCACACTCCCCACTTCTATCCTTTCTAGGCCACCCTCAATTCTATCCAGCTTACACAGAACCAGCCTCATTTCAAGCCTGGGTCCAGGCGGGTCTGACTCGCATATGTGACCTAATTAATGGTAACACCATAAAATCGTTTCCAGATATCCAGGCACAAGCACAGCTCCCCAGCAGAGAGTGCTTCCGCTATCTTCAAATTGCACATTTTGCTCAAACAACCATAAAATCTAACTCTGGGCTGGATACTCTAACTGAATACGAAAATATGTGTGACTCGGACCCGCATGCCCCAGGTGCTATCTCTCGTCATTATGCCCACCTCACATCGTCATCCTCAAGTCTTCCCACCTACGCGCAGCAATGGTTGAGGGACTTAAATATAAACCTTGAGGCGGACGATTGGATGACCATTTGGACCAACACAAAAAACTCATCCCAAAATGTTGTTGCCTCAGAGGCAAATTAATAAGAGCTAATGCGCTGGTATCTAGTCCCAGCTAGAATCGCTAAATTTCTACCCGAATTTCCCCCGAATTGCTTCAGGGGGTGTGGGGACAGAGGAACACACTTGCACATCTGGTGGACATGCCCACTGGTGCAACGTTTTTGGGCAACAACATTACAAATGTCATCTACCCTCCACCAAATCACCCTAGATCCTAACCCTGCTGTAGCCCTACTCAACTTGATTCCGCAAGATTACACCAGAGCACAACTCCGCCTCCTTCTTCACTTATTTACTGCAGCCAAGCAAATGATTGCTAGGCTTGGAAGACACCCACTCTTAGTATAGCTGAAATGAAGAAAAGGATCACTCAAGCAATGATACACAGCAAAATTGAAGCAGAAATCCTAGATAAGGTCCCCCAGCACTCCAAAACCTGGCAACCATGGGTTGAGCACTTTTTGCCCACTGATATAGACGAACATCTCTTGGAACTCTGAGATGGTCCTAGCGTCAATCTAGGACTTTTGAACTCGTGCCCGTGCGGTCCGACCGACCTACTCCCCCCACTCCACTAATCCTTAATCCCTTCTTTCAGATCTTCTCCTCTCAGCTACCTCTCTTTTCCCCCCTTTTTTTTCTCTCCCCTCTTGTCTTCCTTTAATAACTATTGGTAGTGTACTCTGTCTCATAAGATGGTCCCGGCGGCTCTCGTGCCCGAATCCATAGTGAGCCGCCGGCACCCTAATGCATCTAATTTAGGGACCCTGTTCCCTCTTACTGTTCGCATTTTTGGTTAAAGCGAGTCAATGTGTTATCTGACTGAGTATCCATCTTTTGTAATACTTCCTATCCTCCTTTATACCAACGTTATACTGTTCGACTGTGATATGCACTGTTTAGTATTTATTCTATACCTTGTACTGAATTGTATGTAACAGTTGCCTGTTAATTACCAATAAAATATTTGAAAAGAAAAATTAAACTAGAAGTCGGACTAATCTTTTAACGGACAACCTGGTGTATTTAAAAAAAAATAAAAAATCATCTTGTGCATGTAGATCATTGTACATGACCCAGAATTGGCCTCTTTTCTTAATCAGAGAAAAACAGATGGATCCAGTATCTCAGTGCTCTACTCTTTGGCTGTTTTATGTGCATGTGTGTATATATGTTTATATATGTAGATAGATAGATCTCTATCACTATTATCTCTATCTCTATCATCTCTAGCTCTATCTCTATCATCTCTCTCATCTCTATCTCTCTCATCTCTATCTCTATCATCTCTATCTCTATCATCTCTATCTCTATCATCTCCATCTCTATCATCTCTATCATCTCTATCATCTCTATCATCTCTATCATCTCTATCATCTCTATCTCTGCCACAAAACACGCCATCACCTCATCACTTGCACGCATATTTGCAGAGCATGAAGCACCACACAATACAGCGAAGAAGAACACCAGGAAGAAGAAGAGAAAGCAATTGAAAAAGCTGAAACGCCTAGCAACAAATGATAAAACCTATGATATGTTTCTCTATTGGCTAATGGGGGAAAAAAAAAGCCAAAGCACAAAAATACTAAACGTGCATTCAAAATGCGCAAAAAAAATGCCAGAAAAAACACGACGCTCAGGTGTAAATGCAGCCTCCGGTTCGAATGTTTTACATTTATCCCAAATAGAGTGAAAATAGCGCATTATGGCCACTAGATGGAGCTGAGGATTATGAGTGTTTCTTACAATCAGCAGCGCCATCTAGTGGCCATAGTGCAGTGTTTTTCAGATTATACTCTGTTCTGTATGAATGAAAAACTTTTGACCTGGAAAGAAAATAGCAGTGACCATGCAGAACATGAAATGTTCTTCCAGCCTCTTAATGATTGCATTATTTGTTTTGAAACACCAGTATGAAGGAAAAGTAATGCAAAAAAAAAAATACGAGTGGGTTTAATTTTTATTTTTTTTTTGCCTGCAGGAAGTGGGCCAGGAGTTGGAGGAAAGCAAGTACCAGTATACAGAGCCACGCTTATCCATCTACGGCCGCTCCCCGGATGAATGGAACTCCCTGGCCCGCTGGTTCATCAAACACAAAGTGTACTCGCCCCACATGCGATGGATGATCCAGGTGCCCCGCATCTTGTAAGTCCATCTGGGAACTTTCTGCGTGCCTCTCCTATGATGAGGGGGAGGGGGGAGAAGGCGCTTCCTAAAGGGCCCTCCTATACAATCATATCATTCATCCAGAAGTCGTCTTTTAGCATCTTTTATATACATGATATTTTATTATAATTATATATAATATTATTATAATTAAAAAAACATAAATTTACTTAATTTTTGAATACAAGTTTTTTTTTTTAGTCTTTTATAAAACAAAAGTAACATTTAAAGCAGACATGTGCAGGATGAGAAATTTGTTTTCGTTATTTAAATAAATTGGTTTCGTTAAATTCATTACATTCATTTAATTGGCTTTTGGAATCAATTTTGTTTCGTATTCAAATTCGAAAAAGTCAACCGAATTTGGAAAAAAAATCTCACTGCATAGGAAACGAATTCAGAAAAAAAAATTATCGAATCGGTATTCGAAATTCGAGCCCCGCCGCCACACCGGCTTGCTCCTGCGCCCCGCCGCCACACCGGCTTGCTCCTGCGCCCCGCCGCCACACCGGCTTGCTCCTGCGCCCCGCCGCCACACCGGCTTGCTCCTGCGCCCCGCCGCCACACCGGCTTGCTCCTGCGCCCCGCCGCCACACCGGCTTGCTCCTGCGCCCCGCCGCCACACCGGCTTGCTCCTGCGCCCCGCCGCCACACCGGCTTGCTCCTGCGCCCCGCCGCCACACCGGCTTGCTCCTGCGCCCCGCCGCCACACTGGCTTGCTCCAGAGCTTTCCAACCCCTGCCCTCTCCAGCAATGCCAGCACTGGCCTGCTCCAGAGCTTTCCAACCCCTGCCCCGTCCAGCAATGCCAGCACTGGCCTGCTCCAGTGCGTTCCAACCCCTGCCCCGTCCAGCAATGCCAGCACTGGCCTGCTCCAGAGCTTTCCAACCCCTGCCCCCTCCAGCAATGCCAGCATTGGCCTGCTCCAGTGTGTTCCAACCCCTGCCCCGTCCAGCAATGCCAGCACTGGCCTGCTCCAGTGCGTTCCAACCCCTGCCCCCTCCAGCAATGCCAGCACTGGCCTGCTCCAGTGCGTTCCAACCCCTGCCCCCTCCAGCAATGCCAGCACTGGCCTGCTCCAGTGCGTTCCAACCCCTGCCCCCTCCAGCAATGCCAGCACTTTCTTTCAGCACTCATTGTGTCTGCACTTCTCCTTCTCTTTACACCCACCATCCCCAAACTCCCTCTTTTACCACTGCACCTTTGCATGATGTCTTATCATCATCTTACTCCATGCCCCTTCTATGCATCCACCCTTTACACCCAATGCCGCCCCCCCCCCCCCCAATCCCCAAAGAAAAACCCTCAAACCACCCCAACCTTCCCTGTTCAGGAAGTTGCAAGTAATCATGAAATATAATAGCAAAATGTAATGGCTTTCCTGATTCCAACAGCTGCTGCTCTGTTCTCATGGCGTAGCTTCAGGGGGTCATTATCCAGCAGCTGAGGGCTGTCAGAGCCAAAAGTTGTGTCATACTGTCCATTACCCTGACATAGGACATCAGAACGATGTCTCCCTTCCTCTGAAAATTTACTGTAAATAAGTCTCATCAGACCAGAAACTTGACAGCTTATATTTAGAAGGTACAAATGACCCATAGTATTTCTTTATCAGTAAACGCACAACTAGATTTACCATTGTATTGCTGGTGTGTGAAAGAGAATGCCATTAACAGTTGTGTTTTTGTGCAACTGGAACCTTTTCCAAGTGTTTATTACTTATTAGAGATCACAGTACTTTCTGACAATGCCTACACCAGGCATTGTGGCATCATCATGGCATCATCCAGGGTCACCATCTACTTCCTGGACGGAGATGCTGGATCGGAGATAACACAAACATCCCTGGTGTTTGTGCAGTTCTTGACAGCGTTCACAAATGTCTGACACAATGTTGCTGATCACTGGGGGAGAGGAGACTGAGGAAATGCTTTCTCATGGCTCTAGCAGACTGATGACATCATCTCAGCTTAGGCAAAGTCACAGACTGGAGCTCAGAAGTATATGTGATGATTAGGGAGGTATGACCTTGTATGGATGGTATCAGTGGCGGCTGCTCTATTAGGGGTGCAGGGGCGACGCCTTCCTAATCCATGCGCCTGGCCCCTAATCTACATGTAGGGCGCCGGACACATGGATTCCAATGAGTTTTTTTTTTGTTTTTTTTTTAAAGCATATGATTAGAGCCCGAGGCTCTAATTGGCTTAAAAAAAGGGTGGGCTTGGGACGCAGAGCACTGCGCCCGGAGCCCACCCAGTTGTCTTCCTGTTTCTCCTCCCGGCCAATCAGGAAGCGAGTCCTAAAAGCCGAATGGCCGTGAGTCCTCAGTCCTGATTGGCCGGGAGGAGAAGCAACTGCCTGGACTCGGGAGGAGACGCAGGGGGGGGGGGGGGAGTTGCCAAAGTCACGACCTGGATGGAATATGTGCGGGGCTGACAGGGGAACGATGCGACGATCAAGTTACGGGGGGGGGAGAGGAAGTGGCGCTCGAGTGAGCACCGGGGGGGGGGGGGTTGTCTGTCTGGCTGGGAGGGGGGCGGATGGCTGGCTGGGGGGGCTGTGGGGTGCCACCCCAAGGAAATTGAACACCAGCTGCCACTGGACGGTAGGACCTTGTATGTATGTATGTACAGTGGGGACGGAAAGTATTCAGACCCCCTTAAATTTTTCACTTTGTTATATTGCAGCCATTTGCTAAAATCATTTAAGTTTTTTCTTTTCCTCATTAATGTACACGCAGCACCCCATATTGTACACGCAGCACCCCATATTGTACACACAGCACCCCATATTGTACACACAGCACCCCATATTGTACACACAGTACCCCATATTGACAGAAAAACACAGAATTGTTGACATTTTTGCAGATTTATTAAAAAAAAAAAAAACTGAAATATCACATGGTCCTAAGTATTCAGACCCTTTGCTCAGTATTTAGTAGAAGCCCCTTTTGATGAGTCTTTTTGGGAAAGATGCAACAAGTTTTTCACACCTGGATTTGGGGATCCTCTGCCATTCTTCCTTGCAGATCCTCCTCAGTTCTGTCAGGTTGGATGGTAAACGTAGGTTGACGGCCATTTTTAGGTCTCTCCAGAGATGCTCAATTGGGTTTAAGTCAGGGCTCTGGCTGGGCCATTCAAGAACAGTCATGGAGTTGTGAAGCCACTCCTTCGTTATTTTAGCTGTGTGCTTAGGGCCATTGTCTTGTTGGAAGGTAATCCTTCGGCCCAGTCTGAGGTCCTGAGCACTCTGGAGAAGGTTTTCATCCAGGATATCCCTGTACTTGGCTGCATTCATCTTTCCCTCAATTGCAACCAGTCGTCCTGTCCCTGCAGCTGAAAAACGCCCCCACAGCATGATGCTGCCGCCACCATGCTTCACTGTTGGGACTGTATTGGACAGGTGATGAGCAGTGCCTGGTTTTCTCCACACATACCACTTAGAATTAAGGCCAAAAAGTTCTCTTTGTCTCATCAGACCAGAGAATCTTATTTCTCACCATCTTGCAGTCCTTCAGGTGTTTTTTTAGCAAAATCCATGCGGGCTTTTATGTGTCTTTCACTGAGGAGAGGCTTCCGTCGGGCCACTCTGCCATAAAGCCCCGACTGGTGGAGGGCTGCAGTGATGGTTGACTTTCTACAACTCTCTCCCATCTCCTGACTGCATCTCTGGAGCTCAGCCACAGTGATCTTTGGGTTCTTCTTTACCTCTCTCACCAAGGCTCTTCTCCCCCGATAGCTCAGTTTGGCCGGACAGCCAGCTCTAGGAAGGGTTCTGGTCATCCCAAACGTCTTCCATTTAAGGATTATGGAGGCCACTGTGCTCTTATGAACCATAAGTGCAGGAGAATTTTTTTTGTAACCTTGGCCAGATCTGTGCCTTGCCACAATTCTGTCTCTGAGCTCTTCAGGCAGTTCCTTTTGACCTCATGATTCTCATTTGCTCTGACATGCACTGTGAGCTGTAAGGTCATATATAGACAGGTGTGTGGCTTTCCTAATCAGGTCCAATCAGTATAATCAAACACAGCTGGACTCAAATGAAGGTGTAGAACCATCTCAAGGATGATCAGAAGAAATGGACAGCACCTGAGTTATATATATATGAGTGTCACAGCAAATCGTCTGAATACTTAGGACCATGTGATATTTCAGGTTTTCTTTTTTAATCTGCAAAAATGTCAACAATTCTGTGTTTTTCTGTCAAAAGAGGAAAAAATGAACTTGAATGATTTTAGCAAATGGCTGCAATATAACAAAGAGTGAAAAATTTAAGTGGGTCTGAATACTTTCCATCCCCACTGTATGTATGTACTGTATAATCTTGCTTGGATGGTATGACCTTGTATGAATGAACATATGACCGTACATGGATGGATGTACTGTATAACCTTGCATGGCAGGTATGAGCATGTATGGATAGATGTATGACCGTATATGGATGAATGTACTGTATGTCCTTGTATGGATAGATGACTGTATATGGATGGACCTTATATAGATGGTATGACCTTGTATCTCCTTTGTGTCTTGCAGTGATATCTTCAGTTCGAAGAAAATCCTTCCCAACTTTAGTAAAATGTTAGAAAATATTTTCCTCCCGTTGTTTGAGGCTACAATCAATCCCTCCGACCACAAGGAGCTTTACCTCTTCCTAAACTATGTAAGTAAGGGGGAACCCTAACACATCCACAGCTTTCCTATTAAGGGGGGAAGTCTACTTCTACTGAGGGGGGAAATTTTAAGGGGTAACCTCTATTCTACAATGAGGGAAACTTGTAAGGGGGGAACCCTACTTCTAGCTGGGGGGGGGGGGGTAGCTTGTGGGAAGGTGCAGCGGCAGTAACACGTGTCACATGTGGTGCCAGCATCTAATCGGATAGCTTCCCCAGTGACCCAGAAAACCATAGACTTCCTCTCCCTCTGCAATGCTGCTGTGGTTGAGTGCCACCTGCAGTAGAGAAAGTAGACTGCATCTTTTAAAGGGTGAACTCTATTCTACTATAGGAGAAATTTCTAAGAGGGGATTTCTAAGAGGGGATTTCTAAGAGGGGATTTCTAAGAGGGGATTTCTAAGAGGGGATTTCTAAGAGGGGATTTCTAAGAGGGGATTTCTAAGAGGGGATTTCTAAGAGGGGATTTCTAAGAGGGGATTTCTAAGAGGGGATTTCTAAGAGGGGATTTCTAAGAGGGGATTTCTTCTTCTACTGAGGTGGAAACTTCTAAGGTGAGAACTCTGCTTTTATGGAGGTGGGAACTTCTAAGGTGAGAACTCTGCTTTTATGGAGGAGTGAACTTCTAAGGTGAGAACTCTGCTTTTATGGAGGAGTGAACTTCTAAGAGGTTAACCCTAGTCTACTGTGGGGGGTACTTCTAAGAGTGTATCCCTATTTCTACTGTGGGGGGTACTTCTAAGAGTGTATCCCTATTTCTACTGAGGTGGGACCGTCTAAGGGGAGGACTTTACTTCTTTGGAGGAGGAACTTCTAAGATGGGAATTCTACTTCTACTGAGGTGGAAACATCTAAAGGGAGAACTCTACTTCTACTGAGGTGGAAACATCTAAAGGGAGAACTCTACTTCTACTGAGGTGGAAACATCTAAAGGGAGAACTCTACTTCTACTGAGGTGGAAACATCTAAAGGGAGAACTCTACTTCTACTGAGGTGGAAACATCTAAAGGGAGAACTCTACTTCTACTGAGGTGGAAACATCTAAAGGGAGAACTCTACTTCTACTGAGGTGGAAACATCTAAAGGGAGAACTCTACTTCTACTAAGGTGGGAACTTCTAAGGTGAGAACTCTGCTACTGAGGGAATTTCTAAGAAGAGATTTCTACTTCTGCTGAGGTGGGAACTTCTAAGGTGAGAACTTTACTTCTTTGGAGGTGGGATTTCTAAGAGGTGAACTTTATTCTATTGTGGGGGTACTTCTAAGAGGAGATCTCTCCTTCTACTGAGGTGGGAACGCCTAAGGAGTGAACTTTACTTCTTTGGAGGAGGAACTTCTAGGATAGGGACTCTACTTCTATGGAGAAGGGAACTTCTAAGCGCATATCTCTACTTCTACTGAGGTGGGAACTTCTAAGGGGAGAACTCTACTTCTATGGAGTGGGAACTTCAAAGATGGGAACTCTTCTTCTATGGAGAGGAAGAACTTCTAAGAGGAGATCTCTATTTATACTGAGGTTTGAACTTCTAAGAGGAGAACTCTACTTCTATGGAGGTGGGGGATTTCCAAGGTTGAACTCTATTCTATAATGGGGGAATCTCCCAAGAGGGAACCCTACTTCTTCCTAAACTGTGTCATTAGGGGAAACTGCTAAATCTGAAGCTGAATTGGTGAAAGGGGACTCTGTCTCTTCAACTCTAATTAAAGAGGACCACTACCTCTTTCACAGCAGCATTAGTAAAAGATCTCTATTTCTTTAACTGTTTCAGTAAGGGGTGAAATGTACTGCATCTACAGCAATGTCAGAAAAAGATAAACTCTAATACCCCGTACACACGATCGGAAATGCCACCAAAAAAAGACTGATGTGAACTTTTGGTCATAAAATACGACCTTGTGTGTGCTACATCGGACTTTTGCTGGCGGAATTCCAGCCAGCAAAATATTGAGAGCAGGTTCTCTATTTTTCGGTCGGAAAAAGTTCCCATCCGAAAAAGGCGATCGTCCTGTATGCAATTCGGAAAAATCACGCATGCTCGGAAACAATTGGATGCATGCTCGGAAGTACGGAACTTCATTTTCTCGGCTCGTCGTAGTGTTGTACGTCACCGTGTTCTTGACGGTCGAAAGTTCAGAGAACTTTTGTGTGACTGTGTGTATGCAGGACGAGCTTCGGCGGATTCTTATCAGAAAAGCCATCATATCTTTTTCCGACCAAAATCCTGATCGTGTGTGCGCGGCTTTACTCTTCAACCAAAACGATAGGGGAACTCTACACCGTCCACAGTTGCATGAGTAAAATGTGAACCCGATGTCTTTCTCAACTGTGTAAGTAAGAGAAGAAAACTAACTTATCCTACCTCTTCCTCATTTGCTGGGTTATACTTATGACAATATATCAGGAGGTTCTAACAAAGGAGTTTATATTGTAACCAAAGGTGCTTCTCAATACAGACTACTATAGAAAGGACACAAACTGTAACCTAATGAGATGCTTCTGTTCTAGGTGACGGGATTTGACAGTGTGGATGATGAATCCAAATACAATGAACATATGTTCTCTTACAAGAGCCCCACCCCTGACCAGTGGACACTTGAGCAAAACCCACCATACAGCTACTACTTGTATTATATGTATGCCAACATTATGATCCTCAACAACCTGCGCAAGTGAGTGCCAGTTCCCCTTATATCACTGATCATGGGGAATTTAAGGATATTAGGATTGACTTCTAAATGCTCAGATGGATAATGTAATATCCCCAGAAGAGTTGAAGCTGTTATAGCCGCAAAGGGTGGGCCAACCCAATATTGAACCCTACGGACTAAGACTGGGATGCCATTTAAAGTTCATGTGTGTGTAAAGTCAGGCGTCCCAATACTTTTGGTAATATAGTATAGTTTCTGCATTGAAAAAAAAAAATGTAATGTACAATCCCTATTGCTGAGCAACTTTCTTTATCCTCCATCGAAAAATCCTCTCTTTCAATGGCATGACTAACTGGAAGTTCATGGTTGACATGATATGAGTTACTACTCTGCATGTGTCACCTCTAATGTTTTGCTGCAATCTGTGTAGTCACTAACTTCAGGTACTAGTTTGGCATGTAGTAGATCTGGTCTCGTAGTCTTAAAGTTTATATCTTCTTTCCTATGCAGAGAGAGAGGGATGAGCACTTTTCTCTTTCGACCACATTGTGGTGAAGCTGGCTCCATCACCCATCTGGTGTCTGCATTTTTAACAGCGGACAACATTTCCCATGGACTGAATCTCAAGAAGGTAAGAAAGCAACATCTAATAGTGAAATAATTTGACCTTGAAGATTCAGTAGTTCAAGGAATGATAGTTTTGCCTTGCCTGGAAAAAAAACGACATTTCAGCTTTGCAAAAGTTGAGTTTCTAAATGCAATTTCAACCTACGTCTTCGCCTTTCCTTTGTATTGATTTGTGCTAAGGGTAGGGCCGGCACTGATGCTAGGTGAACTAGGCAGATGCCTAGGGCGTGCTGCTACCTAGTGGGCGCAGCCACGGCCGCTGACTTCCCTACTAGCCTGGCCCGGGGAACACGAGGGTCTGAAGACCACCACCCTACACCGTGGAGGACAAACCATCACGGCTGTGGAGGAGGTCAGCAGCAGCTCAGCCTGTGAGGAGGGCGATCCTGAGTAGGCTCTCGGGAGTTGGAGGACAGCAGGAGGGGGGGGGGGTGGGCACCATGTCTCAGGATGGAGAAGTTCTGCTGCCCCTGTGAGTCTGCTCTGACAACCAGCACCCGCGCTCTATGCAAGATAACCACCAACACCACTAAACCCCCCCTCCACGATACTAGTGATAGTTTTGGGCGCCAAATACTCAAGCACTGGTCCTGGGTAAGGACAAACATTCCCATAGACACACTCCTAAACCTTGTGGACGGCCTTCCCAGAAGAGTTGAAGCTGTTATAGCTGCAAAGGGTGGGCCAACTCAATATTGAACCCTACGGACTAAGACTGGGGTGCCATTAAAGTTCATGTGCGTGTAAAGGCAGGTGTCCCAATACTTTTGGTAATATAGTGTATATTTACCTAGAAAAATGTTCAATACTTCTTTTACCCCCTGTAAATAGATTTGGATGGTTATTTTGGGATCCACCTGATTACTTGCATAGATAACTGGCTATATATATATATATATATATATATATATATATATATATATATATATATATATATATATATATATATATATATTTATAACTGCTTGTATAATATACACCAAACCAAAGGGATGGAACACCAGTATCTTTCTTTTTCCTCTTTCTTTTATTGTATTATATACGCATTGTGAAATAGAGTGATGGTTTTTGGGCGTATACGCCCTTCCTCAAATTCACAGATCGCTTTTGACTTGTGAACTTGAGAAAGGGTGGAGGCGCCAGGAAACGGTCCTATTATTTCACAATGTGTATATAATGCAATAAATAAATAGATTTAAAAAAAAGATACTGGTGTTGCATCCCTTTGGTTCAGAATTCATGGATTGAAGGCAATTGGAAGAATAAAGATGAACAAATGATGTGCTCATGCATCCGTAAGACATGCAGCTCACCAGTTTGCATGTATGTTAAGGGCTCATGCACACGGCATTAGCCTTTTTTTTTTTTTTTTTTTTTTTTTTTTTTTTTTTTTTTTTTAGAGCCTGTGAACGTAGCTGCATGTTTTAATGTGGCCATACACATGTAGGCATTTATGCACATATTTGTACCCAGGGCCATGGAAAAATGCCCCAAAGCTGCATTTAGAGAGGCATAATTTATGCGTGTGTTAATGCGTGTATGCACATAAATTTATTCTAGCCATTAGAGTGCGTTTATGCTTATAAACATGAGCAAATATGCGCATGAATGCAAAAAAAAACAAAAAAACACTAGATTAGAGGCATTTCTGGCAGCATATTTGGAGCATACCCAATTGTATGAGCCCTAAAAAAAAAAAGAGTATAATATATATATATATATATATATATATATATATATATATATATATATATATATATATATAATTTTTTTTTTTTTTTTACCACACTTTGCAGTTTGATCTTTGAAGTGTTTTATTGAGGAACCCTTATTACAATGAAAACATAACTAAAAGCAATTAAACATTTTCTGCATTTTGCAGAATGACCACAAGGTGTCACCATTGTGCAGCAGTGTACAAACCTGTGATAAGTAACCAGAATGTGTGTTCCTCTTGCAGAGCCCTGTGCTGCAGTACCTGTATTACCTGGCACAGATCCCCATCGCCATGTCTCCGCTCAGCAACAACAGCCTGTTTCTGGAATATTCCAAAAACCCGCTGCGAGAATTCCTCCATAAAGGCCTCGTGGTGTCTTTGTCCACAGATGACCCGATGCAGTTCCACTACACCAAGGTGGGTAACAAAAAAAAAAAAAATAAAACGTGTAAATTAAAAATAGGGATGTGGCTAATCCTATGAGTCTGTAGCGCCCAGGACAGTGACATACATACTTTACATTAAAAAAAAAATAAGTGTGGTCAACGGTCATTTATCTGTGCAGTTAGTTCAATACACTGATAAATATTGTGTTTTTTTTTGTAGGAAGCGCTGATGGAAGAATACGCCATTGCTGCCCAGGTATGGAAGCTGAGCACCTGCGATTTGTGTGAACTTGCCAGGAACAGCGTCCTGCAGAGCGGCCTCTCCGACAAGGTCAGTGGATGAACGGGTTAGACGTAATGCAGCGCTCTGTATAATCCTTGTCACCGAGGATCCTTCCCCCGCTTGCAAATTTCAGCAGCTGGAGATGTGAGGCGGTTGGGGGGAAGGCCATGTACACTTCTCACCTTTTTGATGGAAGTGATGAGAGAGTGGCTGGGTAGCTTTGACCCAACACACCAACAGTGGTCCACGGTCCAGCATACCTCATCTTGAAGAAAAAATGTAAAGGAGGATGAGAGCTCCTCAAATCTGATAAGTCTATTACGTTTCTATTACAGGTGATAAAAGAGCAGAACAGAGTCAACACATTTCAGGGGTCAGAAATCCCCTCATCAGGGCTGAGGAACCACACAACACAGTCTTATTTCACAGCCCTTTTATGTTGTCTTCAGAACAGATTGAGGGAATTTCTGGCCCCCGAGAATGTGTTGGCTCTCTTTTGACCTTGTGGTGGTCATCCTTTGCATTGTTCAGAATACTGTGAAGACACATAAGGTTAACCATATTGACTGATGTTTTTCCATGGGTTTCAGGCCTCCAATTTTTTCCTTACTTTGGGCCCAGCAGGTGTGCACACACCTCAGGAACTCGGTGTAGAGATTTAGGGAACCCCTCATAATGGGCACAGCAGGTGTGCAGACCTGAGAACTCAGCACAGGGATGGTGGGAACCCCTCATAATGGGCACAGCAGGTGTGCAGACCCTGAAAATCAGCACAGGGATGGTAGGAGCCCCTCCATAACGGGTACAAGTGTACAGACCTGGGGAGTTAGCAGAGGGATTGTGGGAACCCCTCATATTGGGAACAGCAGGTGTATACAGACTCAGGGAACTCTGCACAGGGAGGATGGGGGGCGCCTTATAATGGGTACAACAGGTGTACAGGAACTCAGCACATGGATGGTGGGAACCCCTAATAATGTGCACAGCAGGTGTGCACACACCTCAGGAACTCGTTGCAGGGACTATGGAAACCCCTCATAATGGACACAGCAGATATACAGACCCAGGAACTCAGCACAGGGATGGTGGCAACCCCTCATAATGAGCACAGCAGGTGTACAGACCCGGGAACTCAGCACAGGGATGGTGGGAACCCCTCATAATGAGCACAGCAGGTGTACAGACCCGGGGACTCAGCACAGGGATGGTGGGAACCCCTCATAATGGGTACAGCAGATATACAGACCCAGGAACTCAGCACAGGGATGGTGGCAACCCCTCATAATGAGCACAGCAGGTGTACAGACCTGGGAACTCAGCACAGGGATGGTGGGAACCCCTCATAATGGGTACAGCAGGTGTACAGACCCGGGGACTCAGCACAGGGATGGTGGCAACCCCTCATAATGGGCACAGCCGGTGTACAGACCCCGGGAGCTCAGCACAGGGATGGTGAGAACCCCTCATAATGGGTACAGCCGGTGTACAGACCCCGGGAGCTCAGCACAGGGATGGTGAGAACCCCTCATAATGGGTACAGCCGGTGTACAGACCCGGGGACTCAGCACAGGGATGGTGGGAACCCCTCATAATGGGCACGGCCGGTGTACACACACAACAGCTCCCTTGTATGGATTTTACCGGTGGGCTTAGCTGGATTTCATTTGTAAAGATACTTTAATAAACGAGGCTCCAATTGTGTCCTCTAATTCACCCACAGGAGAAGAAGCATTTCCTGGGAGCCAATTACCTGAAGGAAGGTCCGGAAGGGAACAGCATCAGCCGCACCAACGTCGCCCAGATCCGTATGGCTTTCCGATACGAGACATTATGTAATGAGCTCAGCTTCTTAACGGACGCTATGAACACAGCACACCTCCCCCTGCCTAATTAGCAGTGAGCCCATGTGACTATTAAACTGTGAAAAGGATGGACGTCTGACGTTTACCACCGCACCGCACAAACGCTTATCCGCTCTCGTAGTGTAGAATGTATCAAGTGTTAAAATATTTATTACATTTATCACGTATGGAAAGGTAACCACTGCTAAGTCACTCAGGACTTGATACAGGAATACCAAGAAAATGTGTCGTTTCTGCGCATGCCATTTTGCAATATAATGTTAATAAAATATTCGTTTTTTTTTTGCATTTCAACCTCCAGCCCAGTGTTTCTCAACCAGGGCGCCGTTTGGGTTCCTCAAGGGTTCCGCAAACATGGGGCCCAGTTGGTCCTGGATCAGCATCATGAGTTGCCGTGATTTGGGCGTCCACCAGCCCCATTACAGCCAATGACATTCTAGGACCAGGATGCACAGCATCATTTGTTGGTATGGTGATGGCGGCCAGCTTGTCCACACCATAATGCAAGACTCTGATCCAGGGCAGGTAGCGTGCAGGGCCACCCCCAGCATTCAGGAGAAGATAGAAGTCCATCTCCTCCAGACCTCCTCCACCTCTCGCCCTCTGCCAGGCTGCTGGAGCAAAATGGTGGGGGGCTCTGATGTGTTAAGGGTGCTCAGTGAGGTGAGGGGGACTCGATGTATAGGGGGCCCTCTGATGTGGTAGGGGGGAGTCTTTGCTGTAATGGGTGGGGGGGGGGGGAGCATCTAGTGGTCATAATACTTTTTTTTTTTTTTTTTTGTATGATTGAGGTATTTCAGACGGCAAACAATTTAAACATAGACATGTTATGTATTCTACACATTATTTACCTGTAAAAAGCCTCCCTTGTGTAGATATCCCCTGAGACTGCTGTTGGGTGCCGCCATCTTTGATGTGACATTGGCAACCCCAGCAGACTAAAGTATCACTAAACTTTAAAGAGGAGCTGGGCCAGCAAAAGCTGATATTGGACACCTCCAGAAGAGGAGAGGGCTATGATATGTATGGAGGGGGCTGTGCCGGGTAATGGTCTCTTCTGGTGTAGTCATACTTTCTTGCACGTTCATAGACCTATTGCAAGTGAGTACAAAAATCATTTATGGAAAAGAATAACACTGTAAGTAGGCATTTAAAATTGTTGCGTTTCCCGTGCTTTTACCTGCAGTTTTTTACTATGGTGACCACTGACCAGGTTTCTTTAATGCTCATAAAACACTCTCATGACTTTTAGGACATAGATGCCGATCAGTCAATGATCTGATATTTATTGATTACCCCCCTTGGTGCTGAAGGAGCATTCTCGTATGACAAAGCATTCCACCATGGAAAAGAAGAACAGTGCATAATCTATGGGCTGCACAAACCTCCCCATTGCCCAAACCAAGAAGTATTGTCCATCAATCCTTCCTGCTGCTCCAGTGCTGGATACCGGTGTGTACTGAGCCAGCACTGAGAATGCCCAATTTCAGGCTGAATGCTAGACATTGATAGAGGGGTATCAATACCTGATCAATCTTCTAAACACATCAATAGACTATCGAGCATTGGCTTTAATAGACACTGCCACAATGTGAGCACTTTATACCCCCCCCCCCCCCCCCCCCCCCGATGTATACGAGGGCATGCCACCATATACTACACTTGCCCACGCTCTTCATCACACTGGGAACTTTCTTTCTTTAAATTGTTGGATTCATGTTTTTCCATTTTAGTGCTTTGACATTATGTATTATTATGAAGGTGCTAATTTCTTGAAATGTTATCAAGTCTACTTTTGAATGGGTCAGTCCACTGCAGGAGATGGTTTTAATCTTTAGTAGGTGATGGAGAGTAAAGCCTCGTACACACGATCCGATTGTTGGCCAACAGAGCCTCAGACTTTTGTCCGAAGGGCATGTGCCAGGAACTTGTCTTTGCATACTAACAGCACACAATTGTCGGCCAACAAACACGAACGTAGTGACGTACAACGTGGAATTTCAGCTCTTGAGCGCCGCCCTTTGGGCACCTTCCGCTAATGTCGTATTTGGTGAGCATTGATTTCGAGCGTGCGTGTTTGTACTTTGGACTTTTGTGTGACGGACTTGTGTACAGACTATACGAAAATCTGACAACAGACCGTTGTCCGCCAAAAAATTTACTAGCCTGCCATCCAACATTTGTTGGCGGAAAGTTGGACAATTGTCTGAAGGAGCGTACTAACGGTTGGATTTTAGGCCAACAGTCTGTCATCACACAATCCCCTGCTGAAAATCCGATCGTGTGTACGTGGCTTAACACTGCCTAACAGTTTGCATTGATAATATCTGTGTGGGTGGTCCTGGGTTTGCACACCTGCTGTGCCCAATATGAAGTTCTCGCCATCTATGCGCTGAGTTTCTGGGTCTCATTGTGAGGGACTCCCACCAACCCTGGGCTAAGTTCCTGGGTCTGGACACCTGCTGTGCCCGTTATGAGGGGGTACCCATCATCCCTGTGATGAGTTCCCGGGTCTGCATGCCTGCTGTGCCCATTATGAGAGGTTCTAGCCATCCATGCGCTGAGTTCCTGGGTCTCATTGTGAGGGACACCCACCATCCCTGGCCTGATTTCCTGGGTCTGTACTCCTGCTGTGCCCACTAGTAGGAGTTCCCACCATCCCTGGACTGAGTTCATGGGTCTGGACACCTGCTGTGCCCGTTATGAGGGGTTCCTACCATCCATGCACTGGGTTTCCGGGTCTGCACGCCTGCTGTGTCCATTATGAGGGTCTCTGACCATCCCTACACTGAGTTGCAGGGTCTGCACACCCGCTGTGCCTATTATGAGGGTCTTCCACCATCCCTGCGCTGGGTTCCTGGGTTTGCACACCTGCTGTTCCCTTATGAGGGGTTTACCACTTTCTCTGCTAAATCTTACCTTTTATGAAGAATCCGAAGGAGATTGGTGACACCCCTAGGTGAGCAATCTCAGAGCCCAGGTCTACGGACAAGGTCTCAAAACTGAAATTCCACTTTATGGGTGCTATTTTTCTGCTATCGTTCAGCTTCTTTTGTTAATGTCCTTTTTTTTTTGTATGTATTCTGTAGAATAAAAGTACCATTGTGTGACATTGTGTCAGTTTGAAAAGTTTTTGTGGGGAGGGACTCCTGTAATACTTTTGAGTCTATTTATAAAATCTTTGTGTAGCCATTCCTCCAGTGAATCTGCATGTACATCCATTCTGTGCAAATTGGGCAAAAATTAGTTTTTTTTAGGCGATTTGTGAAAAAGATGTCTTTTTATGGCCACTAGATGGAGCTCAGGGGCATAGGAAATACATCTCTGTAACAAGAAATACAATGTAACAATGCTAGAGGGAATTCACTGTAATCATTAGCAAATAAATGGGACCATTGGTTATTGGGTATTGGTCATTTCCATAAACTAGTGATTGCAGTGAATTGCAGATATGTATTTTCTATGCCCCTGAGCTCCATCTAGTGGCCATAATAAAACATCTTTTTCACAAATCGCCTAAAAAAAACAGTAATTTTTGCCCAATTGTAACATTGCTAATAAACACTAGAGGGAAATAGCACATAAATGGGACCATTGGTTATTGGGGGGATTGGTCATTTTAACGATTTCCCTCTAGTGTTTATTAGAATTGTTACATTGTATCTCTTGCTACAAAGGCCCATGTATTTTTCTACGCTCCTCGGCTCCATCTAGTGGCTGTGTATTTTAGTTCTGCAAAAAATAAAAGAACATTTGTTCAGAAGGGAAATTGGCCTAATAACATTTGTTTTTGTCCAATTGGCAAAGAATGGATATACACACGAATTGACAGAGCATGGATATGCTGTACATGCAAAGCCACTGGATTAATGGCTATGCAATTTTTTTTTTTTTTTAATAACCCCAAAGTGTATTTTTCGAGAATAAAAAAAAAAATAGAAATTGAAAATGGGGCCACTACAGACACACAGTATTAGGAACACAGAATATGAAGGATGCTGGATCCGAAAACTTTATAATGGTGTTTTGATACTGTAGCAATAACTCTCGGTGGAGCTGCTGATATAAGCGGGCTTGTTACCTTCACTCTCCTTCCCTCCGTTTCACCGGCACCGGGACTAGGGTTTCGTTGAGTTTACCTCCGGACGATATAAGCACCAACCCTTGAGTACGTTTTCAATGCTTTATTGAACAATTAACGAAGGAAGTAGCAGGAAAGAGGCGGAAAAGGAACTGCAGGGAAGCTCAAATACCTTCTGTAGGATTCTTTGCAAGTGTCCTTTAGAATTTAACTTTGTAATCAGATGCGATCCCCTTGTGGGCCACAATCTTTGCCAGCCTGGATAGGCCTCTCTCACTTGCCTAGCAGCCAGTACGTAGCACGAGCAAAAGTCTCTGCCACAGACTTGCTTAAGATGAACCCGTACGATCCTCTGCCACAGGATGTATAAGTGTTGCAGTGAACTTCAGACACAGTACTTGAACCTTTAGGCCAACCCGGCAATACTATGCTGTAAAATAACTTTGGGATACGTCCTCCAACCGAGTCACCAGGCCCCTCTATAGACCAGCACTCTGCATGATCCTTCCATGACGGGTCCTCCCCTGGGATCTCCTCGGTTGTCCAGCTTTTTCCCTCTGGATAGACAGCTCAGGACCATTCCTCGGTTGCGGTGGTAGGCCCCAGACAGGCTTCTGGGCCCACGCACGCGCCGGAGCGGCGTGGGCCTCCCGGACGGAGGACCACGAGATAGCACTCTAACGCATACCTGTCGGCCAGGAGGGCCAGCAGGTGGCTGTAAAAACGACCCTAGAACATGGCATCTGTCCCATTAATACCCTCTCCCAGAATGCAACTCGAAGGACCACCTCCACCGAGTTGTCTCCGGGACAGAAGAGCACCCATACGCTTCGACACGTTGCCTTTCCAACACCAGCCAATGGTAACAACGACACCCACCGGCTCAGTATGGAAACACACGCAACTTCAGCCAAGCTGGAACAGAGGCAAATTTAACTTCTTTCAAGGAGCAATTTACTAAATTTACCTATTAGATGGTAGATCATAAATCTACCAGCGCTACAATACATAAAATAAACCGCAAATCAAACCTTGTCTGATATAAATGTAATATGGGGAAGTTGAAATAGACGTTGCCCGTGCTGACTAATTTTGCAGGTACAATCTATAGGGGGGTCATCTTCATCCTTTCTGGTAGAAGCATGCAGACAGGAAGGTTCTGGCACATCTCATAATCATATAATTGTTTCACCGGATAGAAGCAGCGGGATAAGCTGTGGAGTAGACATGTGCATTTCCTTTAGTTCCGAATCGAAATTCGGACGAAATTTTCATTATTCGGACATTCGGATGCATCCGAAATACCGAATTACAATACTAACGAATTTAAACGAATCCGAAATGTTTCGAATCGAAAACCCACGGCCGAAATTCGAATCGAATTCGAATTGAATTCGAAACCAAATTCGAAATATATTCGATTCGAAAACAAATTCGAAATCTATTCGACTCGAATTCGAAAACAAATTCGAATCGAATTAGAAAAAATATAAATTGATTTCTAAAAAAAAATACAATAAAATAGAATATAAAATAATAAAACAATAGAATAAACATAAAAGAGTCGTAAAGAATAGAACAGAATTTAATAGAATTTAATAAAATACAACAGAATATGACCATCTTCTGAAATTCGAATTTCGAATAGTATAAATTCGAATTTGAAAATAGATTGGAAAATAACAATTTATATATATATATATATATATATATATATATATATATATATATATATATATATATATATTCGAATTCATTCTATATGAAATTCGAATTTCGGAAAATGGTTATATATATAAATATATATTTATATATAAATATAAATATATATATATATATATATATATATATATATATATATATATATATAAAACCGAACCCGAATTTCGAATTTCATATAGAGTGAATTCGAATTCGAATAGAAAAGATTAGACTAGAAATAGGAAATAGACTAGAAAAACAATAGAACAGAATTGAGTAAAATATAATGTGTGTATATATATATTATATTTTATTCTATTCTGTTCTATTTTTTTTCTATTCTAATCTTTTCTATTCGAATTTGAATTCATTCTAAATGAATTTCGAATTTCAATAGATGGTTATATATAAATAAATATCTAATATATAAAAAAACATTTTCCAAAATTCGAATTTCATATAGAATGTAATTGAATTTAAATAGAATAGAAAATAATATCATAAAAAAACAATAGATCAGATCAGAAAAAAAAAAACAAAAAACATATATATATATATATATATATATATATATATATATATATATATATATATATATATATATATATAACCATTTTCTGAAATTCGAATTTCATATAGAATGAAATCGAATTTGAATATAAAAGATTAGAATAGATTAGAAAATAATAGAAAAGAATATCATAGAAAAACAATAGAACAGATCAGGAAAAAAAAATTATATACATCTTTTGAAATTCGAAATTCATATAAAATGAATTCAAATTTGAATAGAAAAGATTAGAATAGAAAAACAATAGAACAGAAAATAATCTAATATATATATTATATTTTATTCTATTCTGTTCTATTGTTTTTCTAGTCTATTTTCTTTTCTATTCGAATTTGAATTCATTCTATATGAATTTCTAATTTCAAAAGATGGTTATATATATAAATATTTTTTTATATATATACACTACCGTTCAAAAGTTTGGGGTCACATTGAAATGTCCTTATTTTTGAAGGAAAAGCACTGTACTTTTAAATGAAGCTAACTTTAAACTAGTCCTAACTTTAAACAAATATACTCTATACATTGCTAATGTGGTAAATGACTATTCTAACTGCAAATGTCTAGTTTTTGGTGCAATATCTACATAGGTGTATAGAGCCCCATTTCCAGCAACTATCACTCCAGTGTTCTAATGGTACAATGTGTTTGCTCATTGGCTCAGAAGGCTAATTGATGATTAGCAAACCCTTGTGCAATCATGTTCACACATCTAAAAACAGTCTAGCTCCTTCCAGAAGCTACAAAACTGACCTTCCTGTGAGCAGATTGAGTTTCTGGAGCATCACATTTGTGGGGTCAATTAAACGCTCAAAATGGCCAGAAAAAGAGAACTTTCATCTGAAACTCGACAGTCTATTCTTGTTCTTAGAAATGAAGGCTATTCCATGCGAGAAATTGCAAAGAAATTGAAGATTTCCTACAACGGTGTGTACTACTCCCTTCAGAGGACAGCACAAACAGGCTCTAACCAGAGTAGAAAAAGAAGTGGGAGGCCGCGTTACACAACTAAGCAAGAAGATAAGCACATTAGAGTCTCTAGTTTGAGAAACAGACGCCTCACAGGTCCCCAACTGGCATCTTCATTAAATAGTACCCGCAAAACACCAGTGTCAACATCTACAGTGAAGAGGCGGCTGCGGGATTGTGGGCTTCAGGGCAGAGTGGCAAAGAAAAAGGCATATCTGAGACTGGCCAATAAAAGAAAAAGATTAAGATGGGCAAAAGAACACAGACATTGGACAGAGGAAGACTGGAAAAAAGTGTTGTGGACGGATGAATCCAAGTTTGAGGTGTTTGGATCACAAAGAAGAACGTTTGTGAGACGCAGAACAAATGAAAAGATGCTGGAAGAATGCCTGACGCCATCTGTTAAGCATGGTGGAGGTAATGTGATGGTCTGGGGTTGCTTTGGTGCTGGTAAGGTGGGAGCTTTGTACAGGGTAAAAGGGATTCTGAATAAGGAAGGCTATCACTCCATTTTGCAACGCCATGCCATACCCAGTGGACAGCGCTTGATTGGAGCCAATTTCATCCTACAACAGGACAATGACCCTAAACACAC